>JAQIVE010006855.1:0-11070 GCA_034698285.1 Sminthurinus bimaculatus | reverse complement strand
AATATTTGAAATAACTCCATTTTGAAGCTATATGCCATTGTGTCATTTGACACATAGGTGTCTTTTTACGGGTTAAGTACAGGGAGGTGGAATTTTCGGTTTCCCATGGTTTTGAAATAGGAAGTTTTCCTGCCCCACGCCCTTTTCTCCTCCAATTAAATTTGCTGTAAATCATCAAAAATGAATATGTACATGTAATGTGTAGGGTAGAAAAAATGACCCCGACAATCAATTCAATCATATTTGCTTCCAGGTGCATACAGAGGCGTAACATCAAAAATGACTGACTACTGAATTTAATTCGAATAAAAATGAATGTAAATATATGTTAATCAATTTTGATTTTCTGTTTTGCAATCGGGAAGGAACGGAAATATATATGATTTACTTAAAATATAGTCATTGTACAGTGAAATACAACCAAGCTGAATGCTGTCAAGAGAGAAATCCGGATACGTGCGAATTAATTTGAAGCTTTTTAAAGGAAATTCGGGTAAGAGGAAATAAATTTTTCTGCCTTAAGCAGTCACACATAATCCGAAGTCACTGTACATATGACACCACGTGATTCCCATTCACAGTGTATAAGCAAAATTGTATGACAACTAAATGTTGAAGGGCATACATGCTTTCAAGGCAGGGGTCGATGAAGAACGGTGACCTGACCTTGGCCCTGAAATGTCATCACTTATGATATGTATACATACATTATATGAAACCCTTGATATAAACTTGTAATGTATGCAATCAGTTTTGCTTGTTTCAAATCTATATTGAGCCATCAATATATCATAATATAAAATCATTTTTGATATGAAAATCCGAAAAACAAACAAAAAATTCGAAAAAAACGAAATTGATGCCGAGGTCAGGGGTCAAGTCAGGGGAGTTTCCTGACCATAGCCATGAAGTTCAAATCATTTGTGACATCCAGGTGGAGGTCACCCATGTACTCGTAATGTTCCAGCATTTTTGAACCGTCCAAAAATGGTTAAGTATATGAGAGATGGGAGAAAGTCGGAAATAAGGGGGCGGGGCAGTTCAACTTTTTCCGGGTGACCGACTCACAAAAATGATGACATAATGAGCATGAGGAACCAAATTTTGTCCCATGTCCCGTAATACATAAACAAACTGAAAAATATGTTTCCCTGCACGGCCATACCCCGGGAAACATTTCCGTTACCCCGATCAAACTCTCCGTGTTGCCAGATATGAGGATGACATAAGATCATTGCAGCTGCAAGCTGCACAACGAAGGTCTGGAAACGTAAAAAGTCGAATGTATAAATATTACCATCGAAAACTCAAGTTCAAAGAACTTTCTAAGTAATTAAGTATGTATTTGAATGGGTCAACGAAATGATGGAAAATGGGTCGACACGTACTGTTTTATGCATTCCTATGAGGGCTTTAATGTATACTTATTTAAGTAATAAATTAACAATAACTATTATGTTTGAAGTTTGAATAAGGAAATAACTCTTTTTGCCAACCACTTTTCAAATTTAGGCAACTACTTATTTTTTTAATTCATAATTTTTTTTGCCAACCATTTATTTTAGGCATGTGTGGTGAAGATTATTGGTTTTCCTTCTGTTTCTTTTTCTACTGCTTGCAAGCATTAGAAAAAGAAACAGAGTGGGGCCTAGGAGGCCTACAAAATGTACCAAGGGGTAGAATCTCGTAGATCTTGACACTAGATCTATCAAGATATATCAAGATCTACGAGATCCTAAGATTTACCATTTGGTACATAGTGTCCTCCCAGGTCCCACTGTTAACCTACTGTGGCTTGTTTCAATTCTCGGAACCCAAACTCATAGTCTTTATCCTTCGGATCGGCCTCCTAAAGTCTAGAAAATCCGAAGAAACTAAAGACGAATTTGGGATTTACTACCATTGTAAAAGTAATATCAAACAAACGTTTGAAATTTGGGGATCACATTTGCGTTCAAACTGCAAAATCTGTTGAAACTGACCCCACACAAATGGGTCAATAGGTCCCCTAATGACATTAGGTAGGCCTTCAAAAAATGTGTCAGGATGAGGGGTACTTTAGCCCAAAATCTGGACTTCTGCTTTGCGTGTTTAAAAAATTGGTTGGCGAAAAATTCTCTTTTCTTAAAATATTCAGTTTTTTTATGTAAAAAAGTAGTTGGCTTAATGTCAAAAGTGGTTGGCAAAATAAAATATGAATTAAAAAAATAAGTAGTTGGCTAAATTTGAATAGTGGTTTGCAAAAAATTCCCTAGCCTTTTCGATTTCACCTCTTACATACTGGGGTAAAAAATACTCATAGTTCAATGATTATTTCTGCCTGTTTTGATTTCATGTAACCGGAAGAAAGTTCCAGGGTCTCAAAACCTGACGTATACTCCCTTTGAGGGATTTTCTGTAAATGTAATAAATTATGAGCATTCGGAATCGATAACCATTTTCATGATATTATGTTGTGAAACTCGGTGATACTCGCTCTGTCTTTGTTACGTTGTGCACACAAATACATATTGCATAATATGCAATGTAGTATATTATTATACTACAATGGAAATGACCAATGCCGAGTGTACACCTAGACGTGGAGTAAAAACAGAAGACATTACACACGCAGGTGATGTATAAAACATGATTCAACTATCCGTCCGGAATCATTGATTGGATTGATTGATGTTGATGATGACTACGACAGGACTTTAATGTGAGTTTGTGAAGTGCTCTTTTCAGTGCAAAGGGGTCGTTTTCTCCCGTGGACATGGAAAAACCGTGAATATTGATGAATTCAAAGCCAAACTCATCCAGTCTGTACAGAAAGGGAGAAAGAGAGTCGAGTTTAATGATAGCCTTTGGAAAGTTTGGAAATTCCAAAAGCTAGTGATTTAGAGGACTATACCGTAAAATATTAATACATTTAAATTACATACCTAGAGACAGTCATCATCATCATCCACACGAAACTTTACAAAAGTTCTCTCCTTTCTCTTTCTTTCTCTCTCTCTCTCTCTCTCTCTCTCTCTCTCTCTCTCTCCCCATTTCCCTAAACCTCCAGTTAGAGTATATCAACTGTTTTTTACAGTCTACTTTTTCCTCCGTAAGTAATCCCGTTTAAATTTGTTCTGTATTTGTATTTTGTATCCTTTTATTCTTCTTGCGTATACTTGTGTAAATATATGCCAATTGCCAATATATAGTCATCTGTGATTGTAAAAGAAGGAGTATATCGTATATCCATAGACTGTATCCATGATGCAAGGGATTTTCCTTACGAAAATATTATAAAGAAGTCTGCGGATGGACAAGACGAAACTGCAAGGATTATCAAGGGGGAAGAAGAACTAATATTAGGACATTACATTTACTGCTGTGGAGCAATAGAAGGAATAAGTGGGTGAACAATATTGTTAGATTAGATGATAATGATGATGATGGATTCCGACGATGAATGTCAAGTGGATAGCCATGATGGGGAAATTAGACGAAAGGAAAGCTATTAGAAAATACAAGAAAGAGCCCTCGACCCATTACGTCGTCCTGTATTATTCATGCATCCAGCTGCGCCCGTCCTTATCTTATTTCCTTACATCCCCGGCCCCGCTCCGCAACTATATGCACTATGTAACTCTACGAAATGTGACTGTAATCCACTCCATTGTATATCTATGCATGTGCAACATGATGCAGAAAAACCGCTACATTCATATGTATATTTTTACTGTATATTGTGCTACACCGTTGCATGTCAGGCTTGAGCTTCATTCTCTATTCTCGTGTTGTGTAGCTACTGAAAACCTTCTTGCTCTTCCTAAACCCTTCAACCTTTGGCCAGCTCCATCCCAATCGTATCTATCAATAAAGAGCACACGGAGAAAGTCGGAGAGTACAGATAGAAAGTTTATGCCCTACGCACACTTTGCTCACTCATTACTCATTACATAGTCGACAGCGTCATGCATTACTCCTCTCCTTTGTATTTTCTGTCTTGCTGTGTAGACAAACCCCAATCACAAAACTCTATCACTGACATGTCCGTATAATAACGCTTCCTCCAAATCCTACAATATAAGCAATATTTTTTAAAGACGTCCAAGTTCAAGTTTAACAAATGCACGAAACAAAAGACAGGGCAGTGTGTCATGAAAAAAAAAGAAATAATAAGGTTGAATTAAACCTGAAGTGGCCAATCCTTCCTCACATTATAAAACCAATGCTTTCTCACCCTTCTTCCTCCCATAGTTCCAATGAGGATGCAGCATTGATTTTATAATGGGAGGAAGCATTGGTCACCACAGGTTTAATTCAACCGCCAAAGGTAAGCAACGCTGTGTTATGCGGATATTTCTGGAGTCGTTTGTTTTTTGTTTTGTTTTTGCACATGGGCAGCTGACTACTTTACCTAATATGAAATACTATAGACTTGTATAAAAATGAGTACAGTAAAAGCTGCCTTCAAAACTCATGTAATATATATATATATATATATATATATATATACATAATATCTCTTAAAAAGCATTAGCGTACATACTTAGTGGCACCCTTGCAAACCAGATGGTGAATTTCAAGGACATCAGTTCAAATTCACATTTGAATAGAATAGAATTTTATATTATAAGTCATAAAAACTATACTTTCACGTGCTTTTGGTAGATTAGACTTTGGAAGATTGCTTTAAACAAAATAAATACCATATTAATATGATTAAAATTGAGGACTTTATTATCATTATTCATAAGGTTTGCTACTACAATAAGAATAAGAATAACCGCCTTGAAAATATGAGAAACGAAAGCTCCAGAAATTTTGAATATTAAACATTTTATGCATACATAGGAATTTTAAGCTGTCAATATTGGACACAAAGTAAAGTTGTTTACCACGGGTAAATAAAATTATAAGTTGCTATGTATCGTGTGTATCAAACTTTGGTCACACTTGACGGGGGTGGGTCAGCCAACAACGCTGAAAAGTAGTTGACCGTGCAAACATGAAGTAGATCTACCAATATATATAATATCTACATACATATACTATACTACACATGATAACCCAAAAGCGAGCCCTAAAATTACATTACGATTGCATGTTCTAGTATTCAGGGGACTAAAATTTCTACATTACCTATTATTTACATCCTATACCGCACAAACATTCTAAGTACATACATATGCCTGTGGAATACTTTTTTTTTGTACTTTTGTGCATTGATGATTAACAACCAAGTAGCACGATTTATTTATTTATTTCATTACTGTGACGTACATTCTCGTCTGTCACATTACTCAATAAATTGATTGAATTCTAGTATCTTTAATTAAACGTTTAGTCCGTGTCATAAAACTGTTTCCTACACATCCATCGATATGAATTATATATATTAGTAGCGAATATTTTATAAATTTTTCGAGCATATTCAGTCGAACGGTGCAGCACTCTAAATGAAGGCAGCATTAATGACAACAAAAAGGTTACTTTTTACGAAGTTGTATTACTTGTGTGCAAAAAGTGGAGTTTATCTTCTCCCAATGGCTGTCTATCACCCCAGCTGAACAACATGCTTTACAGTCACGAACTGTGGCAGCACAACAAGCAGTAGAGCTATGGAAAGGGGGGGGGGAGCGATTCTTGAGCACCTTCAGAGAGTTTGACTTGGGACCCTTTCTCTGTTTTGTCTCATGTTCCCTCTGAGACTTGTGCATGATACAATGGCTAAATGGAAGAAATAACTAAATAGAGGTTTGTGTGTAAAATACATCCTTGAGAAAGGCGGCGAGTAAAAAAAACGATTTCGATGAGAAACAAGTAAACTAGTCCTCTGTCCATAAAGACCAAAATATTCTAAATTTTTATCTACGCAAAGTTCAAGTTTGCCGCCTTTTTAGAGTAACTTGAACATCCATGTAGTCAATTATTGACTAAATAAAGGGTTATCCAACAAGTAGACTTTTTCAAGTGTAAAAAAGGTTTTGGGATAAGACCCATGCAGAAGGGTCCAATCGGGTCCCCTAAGTATCCCTACAACAATTTTGGCGCCAACATTTACGTTTTTAAAATTTTTCATCAGTGACGATAATCAGTTTTTTCTATAGTAAGCATTGTATTGTATTGTATTCTTTATTCAGTTGTTTAGGATTCTGGGGTCCACACTTGCCCGATTTCCAAATATTTTTTTTCGGGGCTTCCGCATTGACTCGTCTTAACAAGCATAAAAAGCCCTTTCTAAAACTTTTTACAATTCGAAAATCAATTCAGTGGTTTCAAAATTATGGCACTTTGAAAAATTATACATAAATATGAAAGAAGTTCGCCTTTGCAATTTACCGACTGAAATGTGACTGTAAAACAAGTTTTTTCAAAGTGCCATAATTTCGAAACCACTGAACCGATTTTCAAATTGTAAAAAGTTTTAGAAAGGACCCTTCTGGATGGGTCCTATCCCAAAACCTTTTTTACACCCTACAATGTCAAAATTTCACTCCAAATCATTGCGTATTGCGTATCTATAGGATGCATCGACTTTTTTGTGATGTACATGCATATGTTCTTAATTCTTACCTTTTTTCCTGCGTCGACACTGAAAAAGCCTCCAACAGCTGAAACCAGAGCCAAAAAAAAACAATATTATATTTAGACATGATGCCTATATTAGCTTATTTATTGGTCGGATTGAAGTCTCAATTTAAAGAGGTTTTTTATTTACTTTAAATGAAGCATTTGTTTGTGTTCCTCATTCAGTTCTCCACATTTATTCCTCATTCACTCACACATATGTTGTACAACATATTATGTAATCCTGCCTGTGTGGTTCAATGGCTAGAGCGTCTTGCCTGGGCAGTCTCTAGTTGTGTAATGTCTCAGTGCCTACCGCTAGTTTCTTGTGTGTGCAAGGCTCTGAGTTCGAATCACACAGGCAGGAGAATCCAACTTGGCTCGGTGTTAGTACGGGGTTGGTCATTAGAGCTATCTTTTCTAATGCCTTTTAGAGTTATCTTCTCTAAAAGAAGTATTGTATTAGTCTACTAATATTATAAGTGGTACGGTCGGAGGATAGCACTATATTGTGTAAGACATGTACACCACTATAATCACAGACAAATAAATAAATAAATAAATAAGTAAAGAAATTACTGTAACCTAATACCTACTGTGGAAAAAGGTCCTGAGCATATGCAACCTCAGTACTAAACTATTGAAATAAAATTAAGAATGAAAAAAGAAAAAATAATTAAACACATGGTCACTTTTTATATATTATTTTATATTTTTGGGGAATTCCGTTGCAGGTGAATACAGACATGACATTCCAATCAAAAATGTGAAAAATGAAATAGCAGGGATATTAGCAGAGTACGAATAATGTTTTTATAACTTTAGTCAATGAATTTTCCTCCTGTGTTTTATTTTTCAATTCCTCCTTTTCCCTTTACATGACGTCAAACTTGAGCAATGTTTAATGAAGATTCTTATTTGTCCAGGAAGACGAGGCATACAGGTGTTGGAGCATCAGGACCAGATGGAGGGGGTCAAAGTGCTCCTGGAGCTCCTTTACTTGAGGGTGAAGTTGGAGAGGTATAATTTTTTTTAAAAAAATGTTTTAAAAACATTTTCAAAAAATGGAATACCACACAGTTAGTTGTCATATTTCCCAAAAATGGTATTCCAATTTCTATACCTCAAAAATGGAATTCCAATAGGGCCATTGATGATAAATATATTTTTAAAAAAGTACTGCAAAGTTTTCAATTTTGATTCTATTTAATATAACAGCCATTTTTACACGTTTCAAGTTGTCAGGCTCGGGCTATCTCAAGGAAAGCCGCCCAACTTCCATTTACAAGGGAACAGAGGTCACAGCTCTCTGCTGCTTTTCCAAAGGATTTGCGGCTGCTTATGGGGTAGGTAATGTCATCATTTACGAGGAGCAACTCGTCTTTGAGAGTACGGATGACCACTACAAGCAGCTCTATGTCATCAAAATTCCTTGTGACTCCTCCGAAGCTGAGGACCGCATCGTCAAAAGTCTGACGATTAATCCAGCTGAAGAGCTGCTCGTGGCCACTACCTTTAACTGCCAAATCTACATGTTCAGTCTGGCAAGCGCCGAGTTGAAGGACTTGGACGAGCTCGTCTTTGAGTATGCCAACTGCTCATACCATTTTGGGCCGATTGTGGCGCTGGACGTGGCGGTAAGCTCGAAGGACAAATAACCAAGTAATAACTGTAAATGGTGGATGCAATGGATTTTCAGAGACTTTATAGTGTATAATTTCTAAGTTTTAATAATTTGTTTGTTCAATATCTAGTACCGTAAAAGCTTGTTGGTGACGGCGGGCGTGGACAAGTTTATCCGGGTCTGGAACTACGCCACCATGGTTCAAGAAAATGCAAAGGAGTTTGCTGAAGAAATCTATTGCATTTCATTTCATCCTTCAGGGTTGTTCATTTTGGCGGGTTGTGTAGACAAAATCCGCATTTTCACCATCCTCATGGACGACATTCGCGAACTCAAAGACTTCCCTGTGCGATCCTGTAGAGAGTGCCTTTACAGGTGGAATTATTATACTTATTTATCAATTTATACAGCCAAAAATTCGACGTGTTGTCATTCAGGTTCAACTTTTTGCCTCCTTTTTGACGATGTAGCCCCCAAACTTCAAAAACTTTCATAATTTGCCTTTTTCGCATTTATAGTAACGGTGGACACTTATTTGCCTGTGGAAACGGAAATATTATTCAAGTCTATTCGAGTGTCAGCTTTGAGAACATTTGCAATATGAAGGGTCACAGTAAAAAGGTACGAGATAATACGTTAGTACGTATATTAAATAATTTATTATTTAATATTCGAATTCATGCCTTGAGTATTTTTTAAATGCATGCAAAGCTAGTAAATGTGTATTTTCAAGTTTCATTTAACATTATAGATAAAAAAATTGTGCTGGTCGCTCAACGACGCTCTTTTATATTCTGCAGGAGCCGACGGTAAGTAAAAACTAAAATATTACTTATACTATGTGTATTTCCATAATTAATTAGATATAATATATATACCTTATTGTGTTTTTTAATGGAGAACAAGCATAACGAGACATTCATTATGGACATACACACATAGTTATTGAAAGAAAATGGGAGGTTTTAAATGGAACTAACCATTAGTTAACAGGTATTTACACGATGCTAAATTTTAAATAAAATAAACACAGGAGGCATTTACGAATGGGAAATTCAGACTGGAAAGAGAACTGCGGACGTCGTAGAGCGAGGTTCGAACTTGTTATCCGTTGTGGTGGCCCCTGACGGAAAAACGCATTACGCCATCAATTCTAATAAACAAATTAAGGAGGTCCAAGTTTCTGAAGGAATGGTAATTATTTCACCATTTGAATTCATAGAAGAGAATTATAAAATGCAAAATATTTCATGATAAAATTTTGATGCTAATAATAGATTCTCAAAGAGCTTGACTTGAGCATAATGCCGATTGGGCTGAGTCTGTCAAGGTCAGGGAAAATTTTAATATCCTGCAACGAGGACGGCATCGTTCGGTCATTCAAGCAACCTCTCACCTATGCCGGCGAATGGACGGATTACCACATGCACAATGCTCGAGTCAACTGTATTTGTATCACCTTTGACGAAGTTTATTGCATAACTTGCTCCGACGATGCATCCATCATATTTTGGAAACTGACGGATCCCGAAGGACGAGTTACAAAAACGGACAAAGACTTTACATATTCTTCAGAGGTCCTCATTACAAAGTGAGCATGTTACCATGCTGAAAAATAAACAAGCAACCTAATTTATATTTTATCCGCTTTATTAGGTATATTAAACATGACTTGTGTCTCCGAATTATGTCTTATTTCCTAAAATCTATGTACCTCCATTGTTCACAATCTGAGCAGGTCAGATCTGGAAGAGCGTCAAGTGGCCATGAACGACCTTCGTCAGAAGTTGGGAGAACTCCGCTTGGAAATGGACTATCAATTGAAGAGAAAGGACATGACTTATCAAGAGGAGCTCACCGACATCAATAAAAAGTTTCAAGATGAGATCACCAACTTGAACAGTCGAATCGATGAGTTGGTGGCCATAAAGGAGAAGAGTGACCTTCATCACCACAATTTCTTGAAAGAGGTTGGCAAGAAGCAGGAGGCGACGCTTGAGAACTTGGAAGCTCACTTCAATGCCAAACTGATAGCCGAATTTGAAAAATATAATCGACTCCAAAATCTGCTGGAAGATACTATACAAGAATATGAAGCGTAAGGAAGATTCATTATACTCTGATATCATGTTTCATTTTGCTACATTTAATTTAATATGGCTAAAATGCTTTCTCCAACAAGTTCTCTTACTATTGTGAATCATTTTGAATTAAAATTTAATTCTTTATGTATTTATTTATTACTCACGTTTATGCCCAATATATTGAGCCAAGTTTAAAAAACGTATACTTACACTTATGTAAATAAGCACACTAAAAATGTTTTATGAACTCAGGCGCTTGCAATCAGTTGACAAGGAGAGAGGTTCTGCGATTGAGGAGCTCGTCGAATATTTTGAGGGGAAAATGAAGGACAAAAACAATGCCTTGGAAAGTTCATACGAAGAAGCAAGAAATTCCATTCAGGAGAGTGAAGAAATGAAACGGCAGGTCAGCTTCATAGTTAATTCAGTTATTTAAGCTACGATATTTAAGCATCAAAAAGCATCAGTTAATTAATGTACAAGTAGTTAACAATGGCTGCTACGTTTTCCCAATACAATTCTTGTTTGTACCCGATAACCGATAACATAAGTTAATGTCAAACGTTGTCACCCATAATTCACCCTTCACCCTGTTGTTTTTACTAAGAATGAAAAAGGAGAGGGGCATAAATAATAAATAAATTATTTTTTCCTTTCTGCCCGACTTGGCTGAAAGGAAAATTATAAATTTGGAAATGAAGGAAAGTTGAAAATTTAAAGTTATGTTAGAGTATAGAGATCAACGTTTGTGAAGCGACTTTTAAAAGGATTGCTGTTTTTTGCAGAGGTCTATTTTCCAACAACGTGCAAGCCAAT
>JAQIVE010006854.1:0-11072 GCA_034698285.1 Sminthurinus bimaculatus | reverse complement strand
ATAGTGGTCTCGGGCTTTTGACTGGAGAGTTAATGCGGCTGTTTTCATTGCATATAAAACAAATTCATACCTCAATGGCAGTGGCAGACAGACAAAGTACACAATTTATAACTATATTGTCCCAGGAGAGATTTTGGTCCTTTTGTGTGTGTATGAGTCTCTTTCAGCTCACTCCCCACACTCTGCGCTTTCTCTTTCTGTATAAACATAGGTATACACATCTACATGCACAGATACTCTTTTTCACAATATATTTCTCTCGTTCCCCTGGCAAATTTCTCAATCTCTCTCTCTCTCCTTCTCTTGTCATTTTGTTTCCTCTCCCTCCCTCTCTCTCTCTCTCCGTAGACTATCTCTCTTTCTGCGTCTGTCTCCTTTCCTCTTTCCCACCGCCACTGTTATTCAAATCGAGTCAGCACATATTGAAATAAATGACTTTTGAATTGAACCTTCGTTTATGACTTTTGAAAACATTTCCAATGAAAAAACTTGCAAGCGAGCAAAGAGACATTAGCATTTATTGAATTAAACATTTGTGCTCCTCTCGCAACTCGACATTCGATTCAACTCTACTTTGACTGTAACTCAATGCTAGCAACCATTCATTCATTCATGGTATTCTATTTATGTACGTAGAGCTTGATATCTACGGAGCAGCTCCATTTAAAACTTTCACATGTGCAACATTTTCCGTGTGTAACTTGAAGCATTGTACAAAAAACAGTAGGAAGAGTATTCTGTATAGGTACCAGTCTTTTCCATGATATTTTGTATCGGTATTTTATTCAACCAGGATTCCCACCGAATCTATTTTTATTCCATTGAAAACGGTGGGAGTAAAATACATAGAGCGAGCGAACTGAAATTTCGTGGAATTTACAAATACGCGTAGGCTTACATACATACATAGACGCACAAGAGTTTGTTTGTGCATTTATAACGGGATGTAAAAAGATGAAAAATAAAAGCCCGACTTTAGAATTGCAAGTGGGTTGGTCACAAGCTATTCAGCACCTTTAGTTTTAGTTTTGTAAATAAATAATAAAGCATCAAATTTTTAACAGAGCTGAAAAAATTCAAAATCTATCCTTTATTTGAATTTTCTTCAGGAATGAAAATCAGGACAAATTTTACATGTAAAATTACATAAACATGTATAATGTATATGATACGGCAACTACAGATTATGAAACAATTTGCATTCTGAGTTTGATTCCCCGTTCTATGAAAATGTTCGGATCAAAAAGCAAAAGTGTGCTTGTACAATGTATATGCATGGATTGTGCATTAACATTTGATAATAATTACCAAGTCTAGTCATGCAATTATCAGTTTTCGATGTGAAATGATAAGTCAGCCGAACGCGGGAGCCAGAATCTATGTATAACTTTGTACATATTATATAACTCGAGCTAACAAGCTTATTTCCCAGTACAAGGTAACTACATAAACATTACACATACATATGTATACGTCTTGCTTTTATTCAACTTAGAATTCGAATAATTGAACTCGCATAGCCAGTCAGTCAGTCAGTAAAAATCCATGATTTCAAATTCCCATGCTCTTAATAATAGTGAAACAGTAATAGGTTATAGGCAGACATTGTAGTGGATTGTATTGTATTGTACAATATTTTGCATTGCATTTGGCGACTGTATTTCCCCAATCTGTATTTGCAACTCGAATAATGATGAAAAGCACTTCCGTCTCTCCCCAAACGATGCGAATGTGCATTGTATAGCTTCGATATTAAATACAATATGTGAATATCATTCATATGTGTGTGAATGTATGTATATGTAATGTATAATGAAATATGCAGCACAGTTGAATACAAAGGTACAATATTGTTTCAGCATGTATGTATCTACGTATGTGAACAATATGTATAATGCATAGACTCGTAACTGTGGAGACGTCTTCCACGTTCCCCGTATTTTGTCTCGACTTGCTAACCAAGGCAAGGCAAAGCAAGGCACAAGGCAAGGCAGTGGGACATGGAAAGATAGGAAAATTTGATATGGAGAATAAACGAGACAGCCATGAACAGAGACAGGAAGAAAGGAATTCAACGATTCGATGACGATTAGAATCACATTGTGGTCGCAGTCAACCATGTCATTTCCATGCCTTTTCTATAGACTATAGACACACAGAGAGAGAGAGAGAAAGTAGGAAAGAAAGATATACGACACATGTATGTTTTATATACCGTACTGCGACACTTTCACTTCGTCTTGGCCAAAATCTATGCTTTGAGCTTCACTTTCTCCCACCATTCTGATAACACCGTTCATACAGCAGTACAGTTAGTTCTACTAAATATGTATAATGTATATGTAGAAACATGCATGGACCATGTATGTATGTATAGTAGAGCCCAGGCTATTCATTAGAAAATGAAGAAAAGAAGCCACCCTCGAAAGATAATACAAGTTTAATACATGAACACATTCCCTCTCTCACTTTTGGTTACTTACAGCCTCTGACTTTGTACAATATCAAAAGTTGGATGTACGTCGTTGAATATCATCAGGCAGTTATTAGAATAAAGTTGTATTTATGTAGTTGCAATTCCACGACTACGACAAAATATTGTATGCGCGTATGTATGTATGAATGAACCAAAACCGTGAAGTGAATGAAATTTCCGTGAGTTTAGTGTACATATACAATACACATTCACTTACTTTTATTTTGTATTTGTATTCATTTACCTTGATGGTACGCAAGATACAGATAACAAGGAGCAAAAGTTGTAGCATAAATATTTTAAATGAATTTTGTGCATATGTTTTGCATACTCTTGGAAATTCGTGCATATCATGCGTGTGATACGTTACTATATTATTAATTATTATTAATATTATTATTATTATTGGTCGGCGAATAATTAATGGGAGAAAGCTCCTCGTCCATAGACAAGAGTTGTAGCTGCTTTCAAACTTCAACTTGCACACTTTCCATCATAA
Source organism: Sminthurinus bimaculatus (assembly GCA_034698285.1). Lineage (NCBI taxonomy): Eukaryota > Metazoa > Arthropoda > Collembola > Symphypleona > Katiannidae > Sminthurinus > Sminthurinus bimaculatus. The sequence continues at coordinate 8,097 of JAQIVE010006854.1, read as the reverse complement.
TCATAATCATGTATGGATGGAGAGAATGAATAGGGTTTCGCCATATTATTTGAGATTTGAAGGATGTTACACATTTGATATAACTATACGTATTGTGTAGTGTGTATATGTAGTTTTGTTGTGCATGCTTATCGATGGCGTTTTGTCCTAGCCTCGATTCGATATCCGTCCCGGGTAGTCAAGAAGCTGAGGATTCTATTCTACACATAATAATTTGAATTCTCCATAGTTGGAGTTCAATGTATGTATCAGTATTATGATGAGCATGAAAATGAAACTTTTGGCGGAAGAGAGAGAGAGAGAGACGGGAGATACTAATGAAACGAGCTGTGGCTGCATTAATTTTATCTGTGGTTGATTTAAGTCCACGGGCGGGCGGGCATTCAGGGAGGAAGAGGCAGACATTCGTTTAGCACATGCTAACTGTATATTGTATACATATCTACTGAACTCAATCCATGCAGACCATAGACACATAAACTTATCGTATTAACATCAACTCGACTCTGGTCTATACAGTACAGTATGCATGTGAACAAACCATATGACAGATATTGCCGTTCGTCTCGTCTCTCTCTCTTCTCTGGCTGTATTCTGTATCCAGTGATAGATGCATGCATGCATACATAGTACATAGACAGGAGGTGGATGATGTATGTAGACGTGGACGGGGATTGGAGATTACGAGGAGATTCCACGGTCACTTATTTGTCAGGATTTTGAATGTGGCAGCCAACCTTATACATATGTATACATAGTCATTACTATCGCCCTAGTCATCGTCCTCGTCATTTTCATGCATATCATCTATGATCTATCCACGCCGTATCTATCTTTCTCCATCGACACAAATTTGTCACTCAATTTCAGACACACATTCGGTTTAGTTCCGCGGAACGGGAGATGGGAATTTTCATGCACTAAAGTATGAAGTTTTGTTTGTGTGTGTGTGTGTGAATTGGCTGGGTTTGCCGGGAGGGACGCTTTAAATTTTGGCTTGTGATATCACCACTATTTTGCTTATTGCTCGAGTAAGTAACTCACACCTTACATTGTTAAAAGTTAAAATCCAACATCCATTGACTCGTCCGTCATGTGAATCCAAATTCATGAGCAGGAAATGAAGGAAATGTCATGTCAACAGATTACGCCAGATTATGTTTTAGAATTTCCCTCCAATTTTTGTGCTAAATTTTGAAATACAATTGGAATTTGGGCGGATAGCTCCAATATTTCCAAAAATGACAAGCCGGGCTAATATGTAACTTAATTTTAAATGAGTCATCATGAGAGATAATTGTGCTTTGTCTATTACTAAATGCACTTTGCTCGTGTGCATCGTATCGTGTATAGGTAAATTGATAGTATAATAGTAAAGTATAACACAATGGTATCTGAAACACGGTAAATGCTATCAGGCGGAAACCAAAAGCCGGCACCAATATATATGCATGAGATACTGTTGTGATAAAGTCAATTTGTACAACATGAACTGAGCCGAGCTGAGCGGAGCGCCGACCATAGATAAATAATATGAATGAGGGAGTCGCGGAAAAATACAAAGAGAGAGAGAGATAGGAAGAGAGAGAAATAAAGAGCCGTAGATTGAGATACAAGACACCAAATTAGTTTTATAGTGTAACCTTTAATGTGGCCAAGACTCTTTCTCAATTCTCCGAGTTTCAACAACGGCAGGGACAAAGACAATGACAACGACAATGGGGATGGCAATTCGTGGGATTCACGTTGCAGTTCACGTTTCTTTCATGTTGATGAGAGGAGAGAAAGAGAGAGAGAGAGGAGAGAGAGAGTACCCCGCATGAGGAGACAGAGAGAACAAGGCAGCGGTGTGGACTAATAGGATTTGCCCTATAGCATCGCTCAAAGTAGATACAAGTCCGAACTTTGTAGCACCATCGTATGTGTACAGTGTACAGTGTAGAGTCACAATATGTACTTATGTTTATAAATGGGATGGACAACATGGTCAACCGTAGATTGCCCAATATGCAGTACAATTTAGATACGATACAAAAAGGACATGGACTTGGACATGGAAGCTTGTACTGCTTCTCTTTGCTAAGGCTATTAGTGGTAGTTGTCCAGGAGCCATTTCTATGTACATTGTACATACAATGTACATGTCGTGTATGTCGGTGCTATCACTATCGTATCATTTCCTCGATCCTAAACTAACTTACACACACACACACACATAGATAGATAGTTAGTCAAATAGATAGATAGCGGAGCAAGACAAAAGGCGGAAGTGGAATGAGTAAGCCATGAAACCCTCGTTTCCCCGAGTCCGGTCCAAAGTCACAAATCCTCCTGGACTAAGACTAAGACAAAACGGACGGGCGGGCGGCAGGGAGGAGGAGAAAAGGAAAAAATACGGTACAGAAACTAAAACTAAACACTATATACTCATAGACATAGAGCTGATCAGTGCGATTCAGCTACAATTACGGTCTAAGCGATGAAAAAAGATGCACGAAGGAAAATTACACCGGGGGCAAAGGACAAAAGGGAAACCCAGACGATTGGGGTAGAAATTTAGGCTTAAGCTCTTCTTTATACAAAACATACAGTACACTGGACTTTTTCTAAGACACTGGTTGGAACTTCACATTTATTAGATTTTTTATCCCGAAATTCTAGAATAAGAAAGTCAAAAAATTGTGTAAAATTCCGTATGAGTCATGTTTGGTGTGTGTTTAGTACATACATGCATACATATACGTGTATCTCTTATGTGTCTGTAAATAAATGTGAGCTTGTATCTGTAAAATGGTAAAAAGGTAGTGTTGTTGTTGTCGGATAAGAAAAGATGTGTTTAGATGCCACACTTACAAATATACAATACATATAAAATGTGTATAATATTTATACACAGGAACATGACTGTATAAAAGCTGTCCTCCAGCTCTCTCTCAGTTCTTCTCTTTCTCAGTTCTTCTCTTTCTCTGCTTGTCTGTGTCTGTGTAGCTTTTCTGCTCTGAAAGGCTCCGTTAAAGAGTAATCTGTCGTGAAAATTTATGGCAAGTCGGATACTATAGGAATCGACCTGCCACTATAGCGATTTCTCACAATATTTTACCCATTCCTTCTTCTCCTCCGCCTCTCTCCTCCTGTTACTTTTTCTTTCTGCCTTTACACTCCCTCACTTTCTCTTTCGTTTTGAGACTCGGCCACTTTGTTGCTTTCCTCAGACTCTCTCTCTCTTTCAATGTACTTGAGAGACAACTCTACTATGTTAAGAGTAATACGTTCACATATTTTATCTTCTCCCTGTTGTTGTGTCTGGATGGCGTGGCATGGCATGGTATCGTATCGTATTGCTTGGCTCTGGTGTGGTGTGGTGGGCCATACATACATAGCTTGCCGGCACCTTCAACTTGTATGTATGTATGTATGTATCCTTCTCCCTGTTTACCAACAAAAGCACAGAAAAAAGAGCAGACAAAGTAAAAGTAGAAGAACAAGAAGAAGGAGCAAAAAGCGAGCAAATATATACATGTACAATGTACAGACAAATGTAGATTGCAAGACAAAAAGTACAGTTTATATCATGTTTAGGTCCACCTCCTCTGCCTTCTCTCAAGTTAAACTTTTGCTGTTTGAGAATGAAAAGGGGTAGAAGAAGAAGAAGAAGTAGATGGGAATGCACTTGAGACTTTTTCCAGAGTACACAAGTACAGATACATACATGCATAAGCACAAATTATGCCGAATATTTTTCCAACAAATCTTCTTTTCCTCTGGGTCCTTCTTTAAACATTTCTCCCGTTTTCTCTGCCTGCCTGTATAGTTTTCGTGTTTTCAATGACTCTTGTTATTTTGCTGTTGCTCTCACTCTTTTTTGCAACTATATTTTGTTTCCCGCCTTCGGTCGCTGTTTTGCCGCTGGTAAAAAAGAGACTGGCGGAGCGTATAACATTTCGGATAAGAGACCAGACTTTTGGTACGGTTTTGCAGTGGGAAAACCCCGATTGTAATTTACCGTTGAAGTTTAGTTTGCAAACTGAAAATTTATTTGGTACGAGAGAGAAAATATGGAAAAACTGGCTGAATTCAACTATATACACTCAAAAAACAAAAACAACCCAAAATTAAACTTACATACATCTAGGACAAAGAAAACTGTGCACAACTTTTTGCTGGAGCATAAATAAATACACATTTTTTTGCAATGTGTCCACCTAAATTCTAATCGAAAGCAACACTAACTTTTGTCAGAAACTTTTAACTCTAGATTTTTAGATTATGACCATTAATTAAGATGCAGCTACAAGCATTTAAACTAGACATTTTCAAGAAAAAGTTGAATAACACACCAAATTTTGGGCATGAACAAGCCAGTTCGGCTTAACTGAAGGAATTGATAAAACGATTTATTTTTTGCAAACACGAGGAAGAAAGCGATTGGAACTGGGACACGAGGACAAACGACGGTGAAAGCTCTACATTTTTGGCAAATCTTTGTTTCCACCTACTTTTCTTTTTACCCACCTTTGAATGGCCAAAGAAGAGACAGATAGTTGAGTTTACTCACCGTTCATCGTTCCTTGTTTTCGCATCCATATATATATACATACGTACAAACAGTTGCACAGTCGAACGGTCGTTTAAGATGGATGAATTTCTTTCCTCGTTTGTACTGTGCATACATACACACCTACATACACAGAGCGATTGAGCAGGGACTTGGAAAGTGGGGAAAAGGTGGAAAATGTAGGAAACTGGAAATATCTAAAGGGACTTGGAGACTTGGTCGATCCACGTGGAAACAGTTATACGGATATTACGACGAAGAATGAACAAGTCCGAGATGATGCTCGAAAGCAAGCAAAAGATCTTTTTCTCGTCTCTCTGCCTAGTCAACACGCTATGATATCTCGCACAAGATTTGAAAAAAGAACGTCGATGGCTGGTGCTGGCTTGGCTTCGTTTGGTTTGGCTTGGCTTGGCTAGGAATTCGAACCTGACATGATTCAAAATACGTGTGAGGACTTTATAGAGGCAAGAGACACGAGACGATGGGAAGCTGATGGTTGTATACATATACATACACACATATAATAGGAAAATATATTATATCAAGTTGTAGAATAGAACAGCCGAGTACCTAAAGTAAAAGTCCACTGAGGCCGGCCACATTAAAGAAATCGATTTAGCTACCTTCCATCTCTCTCTCTCTCGTTTCATCTCATGTCTCTAAAATCAATAGAGAATAAGGATGTGATGTGATGCGATGCGATAGTGTTAAAGTCCCTTTATAGATGGGTGTAATTCATACTCTTTTCGCTCTCCCTTTTTGCACTCTTCCCTGTATGTATGTATGTATTCTTGTAGATTGTAGATACATTAGCCTGTATCGATACGTCAACTTTATTTTGGATTCAGGACTTGATCGGCTCACACTTTTCCATTTTTGCGAAATATCTCCGGAAATATTTTTCAATGCACAGCTTCCTTAAACCTTGAGAGCCTCGTGCGACCTCTTATCTCTAATCGAATTGCATTAAATTTTCAGATAATGTTGGGCTAGAATTCAAGGTGAATCGAACCACAAGCGCATTATGCGAAAATGTACCCATTTTTAACATGTCTTTACAATCTTGCAAATTTTCAAGGTGTGATCCTACATACAAGTTGAGTACTGAGTAGCTACCCGTTAAAAGACAAATGTGGCCAAAATGTTTACTCTTGTGCGAATTTTTCGTCACAGTCTAGATCATCTCACTAAACTGGAGATGACAAGCGGAGCAAGATGACACGCTAAAAGCAGGAATACATAGTTTGTTTTCAGAGGAAGCTTTTAGCGAAATTTTAAAATGTCAACCACCACTCGCATTTTGTTGACAGCTGCTTGCAGGCTTTTGCTTTTTTGCAGGAAAACCTTAAAAAGCTTTTGTTTAGTGCACAATTCTGACCAAAACAACCAGACAAAATCTTGTGAGTTTGTCGGTATACAAAACGTTCTTTGTGCACGTATTAGTCATAAGTTGATCAAAATTGAGTAATTATTATAAAAAACGAGCGTTTATTATTTAAAACAAGCATTTAGGCGCAGTAAATTTTACGTGCATATGATCGAGTTTTTTATCTGTCTTTGCCATCTACCTGAAAAAATGGCTGCGGTCTCGTCTTATCACCCCGTGGTCACGTTAAAAACTAATATCTTAGACAGGATCTAAGGTAAAGAAAGAAGGGAAAGTGAGAGAAAGAGTGTGTGAGTATGTGTGTACAAGTGTGGTTGAAGAGTGGAATGGAATGAAATGGACTCAAGTGTTCATTCTTTCCGAGAATGGCAATGAGAATGAAGGAGAGCAAACTCCATGTGTTATACTTACATGCATATGTATGTCAGCTTATCTGTACAAAGTGCTGGCCGTCCTCTTGCCTGTCCAACTTCAACTCTTCCATTCTCTCCGAACTGGGTGGTACTCGTACTCTTACTCTCTATTCTTACAGGTAGTTCTAAGAAAATGTGGAGTGCTTCTAGATATACATACATATACAGACGACAACAGCAATAACCATCCCATACTGTACGATTTCTAATATGTACATTGTACATACATGCATAAGGTCAAGAGCCCGAAAAACCAGAAAGCCGAAAGCCGATCGGTTGGTCTAGATATTTCTTTGCGGTGTTACACAGTACATATGTGACTACTGCAAAACAGAAAATACTCTAACTTTCTCCATTCTCTTTTCGTTATTTTTGCAAAGGTACGGAAAGAAATCGTGACGTTTTTTCACCTTTATCAACTATACCCAAACACTTAATTTTGGCGTTTCATGACCTGCCTTTTGTCTTCCAATTTCCGTCTTTGTTATTCTTGGAACTATCTGCCGTGCTCTTTCACCAGTTTTTGTGCCTGCGCGCCCTTACAAAAATTGTAGTTTCTTCTTTCTTTCTTCCAAGCTAAGTTGAACATTGTACGTACATACACGGTTGTAATTGCAACCTTTCGCTTTATTGAAGTCCCGACATTTCACCCAAAAGATTCCGACAATATGCATCATATTCCGTTGGTTGGTAGGTTGCTTGGTTAGCTGTTTGTATTCTGTATGGCGTATTGTGTGGGTGGTACATATGTATGTATGTATGTATGTATGCACTAACCGTGTTTGATGTTGATATTGGATTTGGCGTGCCTCGGGTTTCCAAATACCGACATTTGCTTCGTTGCTCTTGAGTCCCGAGTCTTGAGGTTTCGGCCTGGCTTAAGGGGAAGGAAAGGGGAGATGGGAAAGGAAAACTTGGAGAAAAAACGTAAATACATATACATATAGACAAATTATATAACAGTGTGTGGGTATTTTCTGGGTGGACAATAACAATGGACAATGGCTCGAACAACATAAACGAAGCTCGACCCCTCGGTCGTATCAGTAATTGTGTAGTTCCCACTTTTATCTATATCTTAGAACTATGTATGCATAGACATACAGTCTGTACATTGTACATATATGCTATATGATGATTGGACCGGTAAGGAGACTTGGTAGGATTCTTGTCAGATTTGATATCATTAGCTTAGCTTCTGGAGGGGTTATTACGCTTCATGTTCATCTTTATGGTAACGTGCCATGCCATAGTATGGCATAGCATATAGCACAGTCATCTTACAATATTGTACGAATGGCCGAGCAGAGCGCACGAAGGAAAAAAACACAGATCGGACTGTACTTTTAGTTATGGACTAAAAAATCTCTTCATTTTATATACGTATATTTTGTGAAGATTTTTCTTCACAACTTCAAAAAATCTACCAAAACATTATATGCAGAAAATATTCTGGGTGCATAATTGAATGGCTTGCAAATGCAGAGGGAAACATAATATTTCAAAAGGTTTGAAAAACGCCGAATTTATTGAAGAATATGTTTTTTTTTCAATGCTACGATAAACGCTATAAAGCAAACAAAGGGCGGCATATGTACAAGAAATCCAAGCTTGCTTCCTTTTCTAGCATTATTATTTTTATTTCTTCGATTATTCCCCGCCAATAAAATTGGCCATCGAACAGTTCACAATGGCAAAAATATCTGTATATATACTTACTATTTTTGTAGCATCTTCGA
>JAQIVE010006853.1:0-11074 GCA_034698285.1 Sminthurinus bimaculatus | reverse complement strand
AACTACGAAGTGGACTTAATTAAATTGACTATTGGAAAAAGGCGTAAATATGCCCATCAAAATTGGAGATTGTCTTGAGTGATTCCGCGTAATTGATGTCTAAACTAGGACGCCTCAACTGTATCCATCGTGTCCTAAACTCTGGCTAAAAGTGCGTAGTTTCTTGAATTCGGGGCTTCAAAGGGCAAAACTCAGTAGTCAAAGAGTCGCCGTGGTGAACGTAAATAGTTTCTTACTGTTTAAACACTTTAAAAATAAAAAAAGACATTACATCTACAGCCAGACTTTTAACTTTTTATTTTTTGACACTATTCAGTTTTAAGCAAAAAACGCCGCAAAATGTTGACCTTTGAAGAAAATTCGTGGAACTTAAAAGCCATCGAAATTCTCTCTTGGTTGAATCTTCTGCCCATTGAAATCAACGTGGAAACGGGAGAGATCAAAATCCAGTCAAAATGGTGGAAGCGAGTTGTTTGGAAGACATTCTACTTTTTGGCCCTTGTCCACTGGATTTATGTATTTGTACGATTTATCCAGATGATTGTCAGCCCGGATTTGTTTAACTGGGGTCATTTTGTGGTTCACTTCATTTTTGTGACGGCATTTCTTTGCTATTATGTGATGGCCTACATTTTGTTGCTTGAAAATTCTCTGGAATTCTCGTTGATTGCCAGCAGCGTGACCATGAAAATTTTACCAACAGTTCAGCTCGATCAAGTACAAGTTGAGAATGCCAGGGAAATCGTGATCGGGGGTGAGGGCAACAATGACCCTACCCAAGTTTCAGATGCAAATAAAGGGGAGAGAGAGGGCCAGGTTGTCCCGCCGATGAGCCCAATCCGTATTCGACCTCTGTTGACCTTTTCTCCTAAATACAACTTGCAGGAATTGCTTACGAGATTGTTCTGCTACCTCATAGCTTTAACAAGCGTGGTTTCCATCCTGGTTTTAGCGATTGACCCCAGTCGATCTCAACTCGTCTACTCGTCACTACCCTCCAAGTTTCAAAATATCTGGAGTTTCTCCATTCTATTGGCGCTCGAATCCACCTGCGTAGCAATGGTTGCTTCCATCGGCTTTATTTCGGGCTTTATTCAACTCCAGTTCTTGGAAAAGTGTCAGCATGAGTTTCATCGAATGTTCAATAGTCTCAAGTAAAAATTTAAATCCTCTTTTTAATTGTAGTAAAAAACTGTAAATTGTCACAGTTTTTATGGGGAAATTTTGACCTAAATGTTTTGCACATATTTTGTATTCAGGGATCTGACTGACTGGATGAAGGGACTGCTGCAGCACACTCAAACTGGTACGGGAAAAGACAGAAGGATCCGGGGTTTTGAAGAAAAATGTGAGGTCATCCGAGGGCTTCTCAGCGAGATGAAGCAGCTGGTCGCTTTGATCGAGCTGTTCAACCGGGTTTTCCCCTTTTGCATCTTTGCCCTCAAACTATACGCCATGTTTGTTGCTGCTTTTGGCTCTTTCTTTGCCATTCGTGTGATTCGGAGTCATCCTGCGGCCGGCGGTATAGCAGGCTATTGCGCAGCGGCCTGTATTTTGGTCTACGTCATTATGTATGAAAACGCGTTTATGATCCCGGATAAAATGGAGGAGTTGAAGGAGGGAATTCTGAAAACGGCCCACGATGTTCTGCGCCTAAGGGACTCGATCCCATTTAGAGGTCCAAGGGCAAGAGGTCAAAGAAACGATCCTTTGACCTGGGGTGAAGTCACGAGAGAGATCGGGCGCTTTAAGAATGTAGGGATTCGAGTTGGCTGCTTTAACACTATGGAGAGGATGAGCACTCCAAATTTTCTGCACTTTGTCATCGGTCAAGTCGTCGACCTTCTTGTATCTTTCCCGGCGTGAAAAGCATTGCATGTAAATATTTCGTTTAAAGAGCTCCAATTCGGTAAACTGGCCATGTGATGGAAAAAATCCGCCATTTTCGAACAAGCTTTTGCCCCAACTGTATGAGTAATGAGTAAGTATGCAACTGGCGATTTAGACAAACTGGAATAACGGTCTACATAGACAAAATGACAAATTTTAAAAAAGTAACTGTTCCAACGTATTACTGAAAATTTGGGCGATTTTTTTGAAAATATGGATTTGTCGAACTATTTAATGGTTTTCTTTATAATTTATCATCACATACAAAATCTTGTACGGATACGGTTGACAAAATTTGATAATCGTCATCTAAAACATCCTTGTCTGTTTCAAGAGCTTGCCGCCTTTTCCTGTATCCTTGCTCGAACTTTTTTTGCCGCTTACCCGATCGACAGCGCATCTTGTAAAAATCGGCTAAAATAAAGTTGTCAAAAGTTCGCGACCAGTATCCAGTGACCGGGAAACCGCTCCTTTTCTGGCTATTCAGGTCCAAATCGGCAGCCACGATAAGCCACTTCAAATGACAGTCACAGGTCCAGGGGTTTCCGGCCAACTGGAAATGAGGGCGAGACTCGTTGTTGTCCACCGGTTCAAGTGGTTCCAGGGTCTCCCGGGCAATTGAGGTCAAAAGGTTGTCGGAGAGGTCAACGAAGGTACTACGAAAGCTAAACGGACTATTTTTAGTGGACATGGAAGAAAAAAGGCCTGGTTGAAGAAAACTGATATTATTCTTCGCTAGATTGATTTGATGCATTTCCGAGGGCAAAGAGGTCACCGAGGTCAGCCGATTGTTCTCCAAAAGAAGGACGTCCAATTTTGGCGGGAGGAGGAGTTTATTCAAATCTCCGCTAATTTCATTGTTGACCAAATTTAAATAGCTCAATTTGCTAAGAGAAGGAAAAGTTCCGGGGGATATTTTTTGCAGACGATTATCGTTTAATAACAAGACCGATAACTGTTGAAGACTGTCAAAGATCCCGGGGTCAAGAATGGCAATTTGGTTTTCACTCAGGTCAAGTTTTTCAAGCGGGGCTCCTTGAAAGAGGTTGAAGAATTTCGGGCTGATCCGAGATATTTTGTTTTTTTGTAGATTCAACACGGTCAGTTTTCGGAGCCCTGGGAGTTCTTCACGATTTTCTTTAAGCAGTTCCCCGTCGCTGAACAGCTCTTGGATGGAATTGTTAGCTAGGTCCAGAGTTTTCAGGTTTATCAGGGCAAATACTGCCCGGGGAAAAACTGTCAGCTGGTTGCTCCCCAAGGTCAAATCGGTCAACTGACCCATGTTTCGAAAAGCAACAGGGTCAATTTTCGAGATTAGATTTCCTGAGAGGTCCAATCTGGTCAACTGTCTTAGGTTGGAAAAAATAGTGGGGTCAATGTAGGTCAACTTATTTCCCGCCAGGTCAAAAGTGTTCAACACATTCAGGGACTCAAAAGCCCGCGGATCGATGTTGGAAATGGAATTTGACTTCAGGGTCAAAGAGGTCAACTGCGTCATGTTGAACAGCATTTGCTCGGTCACACGGGTCAGTTTGTTGCTAGACAAGTCCAATTTGGTCAACCGCTGATATGGTGGGACGACATCAAAAAATCCGCCATTTTTTGACAAGATCTCGCAGTCCTCTTTCGAATTCACGGTGTTGCATGAAGTAGGGTCCTCAAAATTCACAACATTCAATTGTTGAATGACGACCTCTTTGAGTTTTTGGTTGTGTTGAAGAAAATTTTGAGAAAGTTGGAGGATCGGACCAGTATCAAAAAAAGAGTCTAAAAATTGCTGGCCTTCAAAGTCTTTTGGTACTCTTCGAATGATCAGGCTCTCCAAATTCTCCAAATTTTGGAAAGCAGCCTCCTCAAATTTATCAATTTTAAACCCATCAATAGTCAAGGATTTCAATGTTTTTAGCCGGCCGAACCCAAAAAAAGATTTTTCGATGCTAATGGTATTGTTAAAGATGTTGTCCACGATGTTGTTTAAAATGTAACTGATAATGGGCGCGGGATTATGAATCTCCCAACTTTCGATGGTCGCATTCGGCCACACCTGGCTAAACACGGGGTGGGCGGGAAAATTTTGAAATTCGACAAAACTATACACGTGACACAAAATGTGTATTTTGTCCTCACGAGAAATTTCCTGCAGCTCCATCTTTAATAGCCGATCTCTTTCCGCTTGATTTTGACTCAGCATTTCTTCCGTAAGATTGCCATCCTTGTTTTTATCCCGGTAGTTATTGGAACTAATCTCTGGCGGGGGAATATGCGAGCGGTTTTTTTTGTCCAGTTGAAATAAGCAACCAAAACTAGAGAATGATTCAGATGACTCGAAGGTTGTTGTTGGAACCTCGCGGCCCAGTTTGTCGGAAAGTTTAAAACTAATGTCCGGAAAATAGGGCCAAGTTGCATGGCCAAATTCGAAAAAGAAACCGGCGATTAAAAAGAAGACGGCGTTCAAGTTGAGCAAACTGCAGAATTTTATACCGCGTTTTGGATAGCGAGTTTGGGTCCCCTTCCCCATTTTAATTGTATAATCTTAACTTTTCTTGATAGCGGAAGTTCTTGGCCAGTAATTATTAGTAGTGTTGGTGTTTTTAACTGTTTCTGAACTTTGCTGTTTGAATGACGACGAAGGAATGAACGATTGAAATTGAATTTTTGAAAACTACAAGAATTCTTTTCTGAGAAAAAGTTGTAAAAAAGGGTTTAATCCCGGCGAAAATCCATGCAAGGGCTCAAAAACCTTGCACGTGAACAAATTTGGTGCCAAACGGTAAAATCAGTTGGAATGTAGAAAAAATAAGCTTAGAATTATAAAGAAAATCCGGATTAGCATGCACGAGGATTAAAAAAATGTTGGACGGGAAAAAAGGTTGCCTTATTAAAATTAAAATAAATTTTACAGCAAACAAGCTTTAAAAATTGTTTATTTTTTATACGAAAAAATTTCTTTGATGTCTGAGCTTAACTTAATCATTTCTGTACGATCATTCAAAAAAACATTTTTACAATATTATATAATAATATTGAAAAATATACAAAAGGTTTGGAGCCTTCTGAAAAAATCATTGTCAAATCTTGTGAGAATTCGATGACAGATGACGAGATTCACAACTTTTACTGAAATGTTCATGATATTTTATCAAAATCTGTTCAAAAACAGATTTTGATTGAACTTGAAAAGATTTGCAACCAAAATCGTGTCAAAACTTTATTAACCTTTTTGAAAAGATTTTTTTCCAAGGGACATTCCAAGGATTGCAATAAATAATGCAGAACTAATGCCACTAAAATCAATCAATAAAGTATCAGAATTTCCCGCAAAATCCGCGCTAGAATTTGGTGCCCACAAAAATTTGAAATTCGGACGAATCGATTTTGCGGGCTTGGGCTAGTAACCGAAAAATTGGTCAAATTTTGGTTGAGAAATCCGGTTAATTTTTTGCACAGGATTTTTGAACCTTTTTACGCAACTAAATTTTTTTAAAGATTGCTTTAACTATAGAGTACAAAATTTACTTTAACTTTAATGCCCTAAACCTAATTACTCCATTATGAGGTTTTTATTCTCCTCTATTAAAAAACACGAGTTCGTCCTCCTCCGTTTTGGGGTCACTCACGCCGTCAAGCTCGATTAAATTGTTCTTTTCTTCTTTGTAAATCCGGAGGTTCCAAATTTTACCCGAGTCGTCACTCTTTACCTTGACAAAGTAATTGACCCCGGCCACTGGCGCGGGTTGTTTCTTGAATGATAGCACTGTCAACTTGTAGTCATCCTTGCACTTCTCTTCCCCGGGCTTTCCGCCCAGTTTCTCACATATTTCTTCCTGGATTTTTGTGTCAAGTTTTGTGACCAGGCCCCTCACTTGATCGTTGGGCTTTTCTATGGGGCCCAGGGGGCCCGAACTCTCGAATTCGGGGATTCGTACTATCGGAATTTCGGTTATCATTTCGGCCATTTGTACGTTGTCAACAGAGCGTGGCTATGAAATTACGCATGCAAAATGTTAAATGGTTTTTAAAAACGTTCCCTTGGAAAAAAAAAGAAATCTTATGAAAAAACCTCATGAAATTCGGACACGATTTTGCTCGAAAATCTCTTCAAGTTTTGATGAGATTTTTATGAAATATCAAAAAAATCTCATAAAAAATTGATCACCTTGCCAAATCTCGTCAAATTTTTATAAAGTTTGATAAGATTTTTTTCAAAGGGTTGTTTCTGATGTTTTTTTAATTTTTTCGTTTCTCGATTTTTGGTAATATTATTTACTTACCATGGCCCAAGAATAAGGCCAAAATATGGCCAAAAGTCCCAAAACATAAAGGCCGAAATTTTTCATAGTGTATCCTGTTGGCTTATTCGAATTTAATGCTAACAGCTGGCGATGGCAACTGAGATTATCTCAAAAATTTGCAACATAAGCAAAAGTTGGACAGAAGACGGAAAATTAAGTTCTTTAAACCGGTTTTTTGTATGAGCGAATGTGTGAAGAAAAAACAAGTTTTATGATGATTTTTCGCATATTTTTGTTAAATCTGCTGCTGAATTTGACTTTAAACTGTGAGAAACATTGAATAAAAGCATTCCGCCAAAAGTTAATAATACTTTTCGACATTATTTATTCTTCCAGAAAAAATTCTTTAACACATTTTCACAAATTCAGGGCCGTCTTTTTTATTTGTTCTGTTCAAAATACACGATTTCATCCGCCTCCGTTTTAGGGCCATCGACGCCATCTAGCTGCAAAATATTTTCCCAGCTCCTCTCATAAATGCGGACGTGCCAAACTTTACCGGTGTCGCACTTGACCTTGACAAAATAGTTGGTGCCGGCCACAGTTTGCGTTTTGAAGGCGAGTACGGTCAACTTGTGGTCTACTTTACAGTCTCCTTCCCCAGGTTTCCCACCCGACTTGACACAGACTTTGTCCTTGATGTCCTTGTCCAGTTTGGTGACATGACCTCGCACTACATCGTTGGGCTGCTGGACCGGACCGAGGCCACCCACATTCTCTGCTTCGGGTAACTTTACAATCGGGATTTTCTTTAAAGTGGGTGCCTTAACCGGTGTTATTTTGAGGGGCTGCAAAGTTGAAAAAAATTGGCTCTTTTAAATCCTGGTACTTGTTTTTGTTGAATAAAATTTTCCAAATTTTACAATTTTTTGTATAGTTTACCTACCGTGGCCAAACTACATGACAATGCGCAGCACATGGCCAGTAGGCCCAAAATCAAACGGCGGGAATTTTTCATAGTGAGTATGGACAATAAGGTGGAAAAATCAAGCGTTTAAAAGAATTAAAGAACAATCCCCAAGGTGTTTAAACCAGATTTTTGTATGTATGAGCGGATGCGCATGATGATGATGGTGCAAATTGTTGTATTATTTTAGTCATTGTTGTTTCATTGTCGAATGTATGAAAAAAGAAATAAAAAACTTCCGCGAAAACGTCATAACATTTTACCACGTTATTTAAAATGGCGGCTTTGAATTTTTGGCGCGGTTCAATTTTTACTATAATTTAAACCCTTATAGAAAATTAGACGAAATACTCTTCGGTCCAAATTTGTAAGAATTCGACCAAAAAGTTTGTCCGATTCGGTAGACTTTGGCCGATAGGAATGAATTTTGCTTAAACAGTTTGATTTGCTGTAACAAACATTCTGTTAAGCAAGGTTTTTTGATATTCCTGTAAAAAATGCAAAAGTTATTCAGCTAAACGTTGGCCCATTTTCCGGCCACATTTGTTCAGAATGTGGGTTAATTTGGGCCAACATTTTTAAGGGAATCTCAAAAATCTTGCTGAACAGAAACTGTTAAAGTATCGCAAATTTTCTTTAAACGAATAATCCATAATGCCTACGCTACTTTTGAGTCAAAAACGTAAATTTTGGTGGATCGAATGCGTCTTGAAATAACGTTCCTCATTACAGTCTACAATACGCGCATGACATTTAAAAGGACATTTATGGTGCATTTTGATAAAATTGCACCGAAATCTTTAATTTTGTACCTAGTTTAAATATTGGGTTAAAAAATGTTCAAAATTTGATGTTCAAAAATTCAGGGTCATCCTTCATTTTTGCTCTATTCAAAATAAACAATTTCGTCCGCTTCAGTTTTGGGTCCATCTACTTTACTAAGCTCGACATCGCCGCTAAAGCTCTCGTAAATGCGGACATGCCACACTTTACCGGTGTCACACTTGACCTTGATGAAATAGTTGGTACCGGCCACGGTTTGCGTTTTGAATCCTAGTACGGTCAATTTGTGGTCCTCTTTACACTCTCCTTCTCCAGGGGTTCCACCCAGTTTTAGACACACTTTGTCCTTGATCTCCCTGTCAAGTTTGATGACATGACCCCGCACTACATCGTTGGGCTGTTGGACTGAGCCCAGGCCACCGGGTGGTACCACTTTTTTTGGTGGCTCTATTTTCTTAATAGTCTTTGGCTACAAATTGACAAAATTTTGTTGTTTTTCAATCTACCCCTAAAAGAAAAACTCACGATACATTATTTCCAAATAAAGATTAAGCGAACGGATAAAAGATTAAAGATAACATTTAACCATTTTGTACTCGATTAAGAGGATGCGGCTCTTGTTTTAAAAAATTTTGTCGATCAGACTGTCGACAGTCCTGACCGCCAGGTGTTCAAAATAAGAATCGGTTAAAAGTTCAAACATGAAAAAATATTGTCGTCTTTTCGGTAGACTCGAGAAAATCAACGTAGATTGGGATGCTTTTTTGTTCCCCGGTTTGTTGTTTGAGAAACGGAACCCGCGGTTGCCATGTCAACCTCAAAATGAAACCTTTGACCTTTTAACCTCTTGATCGTTGACATCTTGATCAGCTCTACCCTTAGAAAAAAAATGTGGTTCATAAATGTCATGAATTTTGGACACAATTTTGGTCGGAAATTTTGGTGAAGTATCATAAAAATCTGATCAAAAATTGTCAGTGTAGTCAAGTCTCCTCAAGTTTTAATGGGATGCGATAGGATTTTTTGTAAGGGTAATTGCGCTTGCCGCCGTTGGGACTAAATTTTTTCTCAATCTTTTTTTCTTTGGGTAGCCCTTTCCTTCGTAAGGTTTTTTTACGGGTTTTTATATGTCTTACCGTAGCAAAAGTAGCTGCACAGATTACTAGCAGAGTCAAAATCAAAAGGCTATAATTTTTCATGGTGTCTTTTGTAGACTAACTTGAGTTGGATGCCACTCGCTGTCGATGTATTGTTGTATTACAAAAAATGGCAATAGAAACAGATGCAGGGAAATCCAGTTTTTTTACAAGTAAATATGAAAATGGTTATTGGATTATTATTTTTGTATTGTTGTAGGCATTGAATGGCAGTGTAAAAAAATGAACAAAAGCCTTCCTTTGAAACGTCATAATATTTTACTATTTATGAACAATATTAGGAGAATGCTGGCCTTGAATTTGCAGCCCTTTTCATCGATAAAAAAATGCTCGTTCATCGATAACCACGCATATGTACAGACAAAAAAAACATTAAACGTCCTTCTGAAAGACAAATCCCTGGCTAACGTACAGAATATTCTTTCTACGAAGCTCATCTCTAATTTTTACAGGTATCTTTACCAAAAGTTGCTAAAATAAAAAATAAAATTTCCTTTTGGCCTTTTGGAACAAAATAGGTTTCATGGAATTTTTTGCTGTTTAAGCGGGAAAGTTATTTAAAGTCGCTCCAAAAACATGTATTTATTTTTCATACCCAAAAATTACGCGTTACAAAAAACAAAAATGCATTTACATAGTAAATAAATTGAAATTTAATATCAAGATTTTATGCGCAAAAATTCAGGGCTGTGTTCAGTAACTTGATTTAATCAAAATAGACAATTTCGTCCGCTTCAGTTTTGGGTCCATCGACGCTACTAACCTGGACATCACCGCTAAAGCTCTCGTAAATGCGAAGGTGCCAAACTTTACCGGTGTCACACTTGACCTTGATAAAATAGTTGGTACCGGCCACAGTTTGTGTTTTGAATCCTAATACGGTCAACTTGTGGTCCTCTTTACAGTCTCCTTCTCCGGGAGTTCCACCGAGTTTGACACAAACTTTGTCCTTGATCTCCTTGTCAAGTTTGGTGACATGGCCCTCCACTTTTTCGTTGGGCTTTTGGACGGGACCAAGACCACCGGCGACTGGTGGTCCAAAACCACCACCACCACCTCCCAATTTTGGCCCCTTAGGCTTGCCACCCTCTTTTTTAGCCACGAGTATCGGGGTTAGAAGTTCTGGCGCTTTTTGGGGTTCCAAAGGACGCGGGATAGAAAGTGGCTGAAATGTCATATGTACATATGTATATAAAATTTTGGTAGTATTTTTACCATTTAATTTTAGTTCGCTTCCTTTTTTATTAAATTGCTTACCGTGCCAACAGCAAATTGCAAACAGATTGCAAGCACTCCCAAAACCAAAAGCGTGGATTTTGCCATAGCAGCAACTATCTGTATTTTTGTGGTTAGTTTAAATTTGATGCTTCCAGCTGCCGATTGAATGTCTATGTATTAAAATGGTAAGTGAACAAGACGTTTAGCTACAGGAGAAAAATCAAGTTCGAGGAACGAGTTTTTCGTATGTATGAGCGGATGCGAAAAAAACAAGTTTGTGTGTATGGTAATAACTATTCGCGTATTTTTTTCCATTGTTGCTGGCATTGAAGGGGAAGAAGTTGAATGGAAACTTTTCGCTGACACGAAGTAACTTTTTGCTATGTATGAACAGTGAACAGCATGAGAATTTTCAGCCTTGAACTTTTGTCAATTGGCTATTTTTGTGCGTCGTTAACCATGTGCATTTGTATTATGTATAGAAAATTTAAAATGAAAAACGCTTGTTGATAAGAAATCCTTGACTAATGACTAATGACAATGGAAGTACACCAACGGTCTGGCTGGGGGTAAAAGGAGATAAACTGATTTCTACTATTTCGAGGGCGGGGAATTCGAAAATGATGGTCATTCCCCCGATTGCTCAGAGATGGCGCTAATCTGGCACTGTACATTGTACATACATAGGATTTATGACAAAAAACCATGATTTTTAATCCTAAATTGTGAGAAAACTAGACATCTTACAGAAATGTGACAAAAATCGACAAACCCTACATGACTTGAAGTAATTTTAAAAAATACAAATTTAAAAAAAAGTTAATAAA
>JAQIVE010006852.1:0-11074 GCA_034698285.1 Sminthurinus bimaculatus | reverse complement strand
ACACTTTGTTCGAGCATCATCTAAATCTTGTTTTAAAATCATATCAAGTTCTGGTTCAAGAGTATCAATCTTCTCAACAGCAAGGGAATTGTTTGATTGCAGCAAGAGATTATTAACCGAGTTTTCTTCAGTATCTGTCTTTTGATATAAATCTTCAAGGCCATCTTCTTTCTTGATAACTACAGAAGTATTATTTGTATTAAGGGACTTTAATTTCGCAATGCTTCTTGCTACAACACTGGATATTTCACTAGTTGGAGGATATTTTAACACATCTTTCAGAGCTACTTGGCATTCTCTAATCCCAACAAACGAACCATCTGACAATTCATAAAACATTTCAGGAGAAATCATTTTCCTACTTAGTTTTGGTTTCTTATTAGAGAAATTTATGCACCTACGAGTTCTTAAACTTGACCGTGTAATAGTACTTTCAACTACTTGTAAATCGCTCTTTCTTTTCATTCTTCTTGATAGTTTACTAATTGTAGGATCAGGAATAGTATTTAATTCAAATGTCTTATTGGGTGACTTTTCTGATAATTTTTCTCCAGGTTTTATTATTATTTTATTGTTCTTGGTCGGTGTCAAAATTCTTGCTTTTAAAGAATCTTTTTCGTTATTTTTATCTATTTTTGCGTCGTGTATACAGTCTACGAATAATTGTTTCTTTGGTACAGCGGGAGACTTTGGAGACTTGATATTATTCACGCATATACTAGAATCATTCAATGTCTGTGGCAAAACACTGAGAGACTTCACCCTCTTACTATCTTGATGCATTTTATTGTTATTATTACTAGGAAAAACACGTGAGTCCTCTTTATGCTTAACTTGGTTTTCGACGGCACTTGCGTTTTCGCTGACAGGAGGTAAGTTATCAAAGGTCAATGTTCTTCTTTTCTTTCTGGTTTCCGTAACTGCTTTCTTTGTGAAAACATTCAATATTGTTTCACATCCATTTACAATGTCCATTGTAACTGCTTGATACCATAACGGTTTTTTGGTAGTATCACAAAGTCTGAAAATATAATGTAAAATTTAAATGTATAATGTATAGTGCAAAAATACACACATTAAGGTACAACATATACTATAGGGAGTGATATCATAAACTATTAATAGAACGTAGTACGTAGCATTAAATTCCATAATGCTTAAATAGAAATATGTAGCATTAAGTTGAAAAGTCCATTGACTTACTTGCAAATAAATTCAATGGTTTCAGGTAAATGACTTAATACTTGGTATTGTTCTTCTGATATTCCTTCGCATTTCGCATGAATCCACCTTTCACATGTTGCACACTCCATCATCTAAATAAAAAAATACAACATTTTTAACAATGAGTATAATAATATTACACGAAAAAACTTTTCATGTATTCAAAAACATAACAGTCAAATACGCATGGAAATAACAACGAAGAAACAAAAAAAAGAAACTTACGCGAGTATCATAGTCGTCATCATCATATGATACATTACAGAGTGGACAAAATGAACCCTTTTGTCTTTGGTGAAAGCAATCGTGACATAGCATCAAGTTATTTACTTTGGATTTTTTCGATCGTTTCTCTTGATATCCATTATTTTCGAGGGGGATACCACAACTTCTACACTTGGCGCAGTCGGGACAACTCCAATTTTTACGATCGATCTCAGCCGTAGATAACATAGAGGTAGAGGTTGCTGTAGTAGCACTAGTAGTATTAGTAGGAACAGTAGAGACCACAGAAATTGGAGGTTCAAAATCTACAATAAGGCCACCTTCAAGTCGTTGCTTTCCTAAACAAGCAGTATGGTATGCTCCCCTACAATGTGAGCACTTGATAAATTCATTGTCATTTTTCCCTAAAGGCTTTGACTTGCTAGAAGTAGAAGTAACTGGTCTTCTATTTTGTCCACATGTGGTACAAATAAGACATCGAGCACAGGTCCAAGTTAAAAATTGTTCCTTTAATTGTAAAAGAGAATCGGTGTCACTGGAGGAGTGATCAGGCACAGGTGTAAGGGGTGAAATTACAGGGGACATGAGCAACTCGGCATTCTTTTTCTCTTCAGACTCTTTATCGACTTTTGTAACAGTCTTCTCCTTTCCCGACGTTTCAGTCTTTTCAACTTTCACAGACGTGCGGATGCGGCACACAGATGACATTAAGCTTTCATCAGCGGTACAGAATGGGTGGTAAGGTTCACAGCAAACGGAGCAGAAAATTAACTACACATTGGAATAAAATGAAAAAGAAAACACAACATACATTTAAGTTTACGCACATTTTATGTTATACAGTACATCAAATTCAAAGCCACGTTATACATTTAGACATTTCATAAAGATCAATTTTAATTTGTAAATGAGTATACAAAAAGTTTTTTTTACCGTATTTTGTCAATTTTCTATGTACTATTATTTATTAATAGCCTACAATTATGTATCTGCCTAGTTTTGATAGTTTCAAAATAAAAATCAACATCCCTAACTTTGGTATTTTCAAAAGGTTAAAAAATCCTTTTTGTCGTCTTAAAATCTAATATGGAATAATATAATAACATTATGTTCATCTATGAACACTATATAAAAAGGATTTTAGGAATAATTTACTTTCAAAAAGAAAAAAATGCCTATGAAATATATATATCTAGAAACGAGTAAATTATAGAGTATTTAACATTTAGGTTATGGATATATTACGGAATGCCTTTGAAATGTGACAACTTAATATTACAGCAATTATCTTTCAAGTTTGAAGCTACATGTACAAATATACGTTTTCTTTATTGCATTTTTTTAGAATTTTTTTTTAGAAATGTATTTTACCTTTTAAACATATTGCAATACTGCATGTACAAAATACTCAAAAAGTCAATGTTAAAATTAACGGAATAAATGTGGGTAAAATTATTGTTTATTTTATAAGCCCTTCAAAACAGTTTTATGTTTACTTGAAAAGATGCTACAATATTATCTACTGTAAAAAAATATGTAACAGATTTCAGATCTTTACAACTGACAACTGAGTTTAATTTTTTGTTGACCATTGCATATTATTATTTACTGTAATATTTATTATCATAATACATTGAAATAAGAGAAGATGGAAATTAGGGTGAGCCGAATACAGGCACACAATACGAATTCATTAAATACGCAAAAGCAGGTTTCTTACTAATCTCAAGTCACAATTGGAATGTATTTTAGACCTTGTTTCTCCAATTCAACGATAATTTTGCATTGTATTATTTTCTAATAAATCGTTTGGCGACTCCAATAATAATCGTCACCAATATTGTAGTTTTATCAGTTTTGAGTATTAAAATAAAGAAAATCTTGCAATTAGTGCTGTCTACCGTCGATATATTAAGGGTAAACACTTGCCCATTTACGCAATTCCATATTCGTGTAAATAATATACTCTCAATTTTTAAAAGTAGTCAACATATTAAAAAAAAAACCTACAAAGACCGAGGATCTAAATACGGACTCGCGTACACGATTTCGGACTACACAAAATAAAAATCTCTGTTATTTAGAAATAAAGGGACAAATAATGAAGTCATAAAAATACAAAATATCAGTCAACTTTAGCAAGATATTATTACATAGGTATACAAAAGAAAAGATTGCTTTATCAAATAGTCTCAAGTCGCATGAAACGGACTAAGCATAATCATATCCGTACATGAGATCAAAATTATAATATTTGTGCAACAAAAAAGCAAAAAGCATGCACTTTTTTCTGCTTTCTTTTTCGTTATTCTACATGTAATTCATTATAAATTATTACTTTAAAGATTATATTATAGTAAAGATATGTAATATGTATTATTGAAAAATAAAAATGAGACAATACTTGCTCAATCCCAGAAGAACCGCAAAGGAAGCAGGATGGCCTTGGTGGAAACGGACTTTTTGAAATAATTGGAAATCCAGAAATTTCTATAACCCCCACACTAAGTGGAGCATTAAAAAACTTTATGGATGCTGCTGCATCATACCGATTATCCAGATGTTGGCCATTCTGCCTGCAGAACAATGCCTGTTATCAATATTTCACTCCATCAGTATTTTAATAATATTACAAATGCTACATCAGCAGATAAGAATTATTATTGGTAATAGACAAATTAAAGGAAATTATGAAACAAATACGTACTTCCTCGCTAGCTCCTTCATCATCATCATCAGATTCTACTTCGCCTTCAAAGTTTTCAAATGCTGTTTCTGCTCTTCCTTCTGCATATTTCAAACTATCGTCATCTTCTGAAATTACAAAACATTTTACATAATAAAGATGTATGTATAAACAACGCATTTGAATTATCAAGTATAAAAGTCAAATGGCAATAATGCAAGAATGGCAAAAGAACTATGAAGAGATACGTGAAAAAAAAACTATGAAAATATGCTATTATGAAAATGAAAAAAGGAAGACCATGAGAAACTGTTTATGAACTTTTTACTTTTCCAACATGAAAAAATGACCAGCTTACTTGAATCTTCGTCAGAATCCTCCTCCTCATCATCATCGTCAAATTTTGCAATAGGTAATTTCTTGATGTATCCACTACTGTGACTAACTTGCTTAACTCTGGGCCCTTTCACAGCAATGTAATTTCCTTTGTCATTAGGTAGAAGCCTTTTCACTATAAAAGATATTTTCATCATTAATGGAATGGTTAATGCACGAATAGAGAAATAAAAATAAAATTTTATACCAAAACTATTAAATACAGCATAATATTATAGTAGCATAGTATAGTAATACTAGAAGAAGAAAAGAGTTGGGACTTTTTTTGTTGTTGTTCATTTTTTTATTCATGCATTATTTGCATGAATACAAACAAAAAAATAAGTACGTATTTATTTTTCAAACTACATAAACGTATGACATTTTGCATGTTTAGCACCGCAATTTGTATACAAGACTATATTATACCACACCACTTTAAAAAATGAATAATGTGCATTATTACTAAACAAAAAAAAGATGGACAACAGTACTATCTTTACTTTCTGAGAAAGTAGTGTGGTAACAAAAGTAGATTATATACATAGAGTATAGTAGTTTTTTTTGCTAAGGTGCGAACTAAATAGTGTATTGCTAATATTACTAATTACTAATATTACATAACACGGTGTAGTGAATAGAAATATTATAGATATGCAATGTTGAATTAAAAAGTTTGTTCGCTAATATATTATCACTAACTCTGTTTTTTAATTGAAGACATTTCGGAATCAAAATCATTTTGACCATCCTTAGGAATAAGACTGTCAGCTGTTGTTGTTTCTACTTCAATGTCCATATTCGCCGCTTGATCAGAAATATCTAACAGTTGTGTCATTGATTCAGAACAATTTATTTCCTCTTGCTGCTGTTCTTTTAAATCTTCAGAAATTTCCATTTCTTGGGTCAATTCAACATTTGAAGCTACTAATTCCTCGGTTTTCTCGGTTTTTGATTCATCTGTTCGTTGAGTTGTAATCTCTAATGAGCCTTGTTCTGCGTAACTTGATTCATCTAACCGTTGTTCAATTATTTCTCCATTCTCCATGCTGGAAATACTTAAACGTTGAGTGATTTCATTCGAAATTTCAGTTTCTCCCGAGTCATCATTTCCATTTCCATTACAAACAACTGGACCGGCGTGATGATGGTTGGTGATGGTATTGTTATAATTTATCCTATTTCTGTTAACATTCGATTGCTCTTGAAGTAGTTTTTGTTTTTCTTCGTCTATTGCCTTTTGTCTTTCCAAAAATAACAACTTTAAGGGATCATTATGTTCGAATCCTGTAAACTTCTCCTCCTTCACTTTGTCATCATCACCATTTTCTGCTTCCTCTTTGACGTGATCATTACCATTGTGATGATGAGAAGAGGGTATACAATTATTATTCTGAACAATAGCTTGGTTACTAGCAGTCGAAGTAGTTTCTATAGTAGAAAAAGAAGAAGAAGGATGTGGCTCATGTTCACGTTCTGGCTGATTTAGCTGGTTATTTAGGATTTTTAATTGCTCCTTTACTTGACGGCTTCTTTTTTTGCAGGTTATTAGTAAAGGATCATCTTCTCCAAAGCCTTTGAAATTCTGGTCATTGTCCTGAAAATGATAAAAATTTTAAACGTTTTTTGTTTTTTGCATTGCTAAAATTCGTCTATAATATGACTTATTCGTCGTGTATTTTTTACTAAAGTATTTTACTTACATACACACTTTTACTACATAACTTGTAAAAAAACGAAAACTGGATACCCTTTACTTTTAGATCAGTTACTTACGTAAAATGGCATAATGTTAATTATGTGATATGCATCTAGATACATTTTTTTTGGTTTAGCAAAATCTATTTCAATATATAAAAATAATATCAATTAAATCTTACCACATTAGATGGGCCAAAAAATGAACGAAATGCTATCAAATTCGAGGCTGTCTTGGAGGCAAAAACCGGAGTCGAGTTGTCCATGATATGATAATAAATGGAGTATAGTATTACATGTGTTCTGTAAAAGTATGACGACAATTTGTTCTCGGGTCACTTTTATTTGTCTATTTTAGTAAGTACTTTAGTATTTTATTTTCCGACTGCAGGCTATTTTTTATTTTTATTCAATGTTCACTGTAAATTGCTCCTGCCTTCCATTTTTTTAGCCACAAAAAACTTTATAGAGCGTAAAGTTAATTGTCATTTTAATACTGAGATTATTAATAAAACTACAAACATATTTTTGTATTTTCTTTTCTTCTATATGTGTGTAATTAAATCAGGCACCGAGAACGAGTATCACGTATAATATGTATAAGTTATTAATGTATAAATAAGTACAGTTAAGAGGACTATTAAATCAAAGTTTTATGAAGTCCTAGACAAAGAGTATGTAAAAACAAGAGAGACAAAAGATTAAAACGAATAAATGCGTTTATGTACAAAATAATACATTTTCGGGGGGAAATTTTTTTTCGAATATTCGTGAATTCAACTATATCTGCGTTTCGTATAAGAATTACCCTTGGAAGCAAAGTGTTTGTTTTATCAAGGAGAAAGGAGAAAGACAATAAAAGTATTTTGTAATGCGAGTCTTGGGCTGAGGAGTTGAGGTAAGAAATCATCATTAGAATTTGTAGTAGAATCCTTTAAACTTGTTCATTTCTTACTGCTAGTTTTTATAAACCTCTACTACATCATAGTTACTTATACTTTATACTGACTGATTTAGTGTAATCGTACCTGTGACCTGTCAATCAAATAAACTTTCAGAATGCCAGGAAAAACTAGTGGATCACCTTCAATACCATCAGAGCTTGAAAATATTGAGGAAAATATCAAGTAAGTCCATTTAAAATCGTCTTTCAATTATTATGTCGTTATGTCATGTTTATAAATACAATCATGTGATGATATTTTTACGCCCTTTCTGAAATGTATATCCTCATGTTGCATGGTTTGATGCATTGTTTACAATTCTAAAAAGTAATAAAATGTAAAGGAACGTCCTCTTAACGTCTTACTGAATTCCCTTGTCCCTTGACATTTAAAATAATAACAACAAATAACATTTAACCCTAGTAAATTTTAAAAACGTACTTATCTATATAGTCTATAGTTTAGTGGTTCAGATATGTAGTAGGTATTTATGGAGTTTGGTCACGTTGTCTTATATTATTTTGAATTTTCAGGTCCTTTTCTGAAAGAATAATGGGGGATGATGATGAAAAGAAAAGAGTAAGTAAAAGGTCACAATATAATGCATAATCTTAAATTTTACGAATATTGATGTGGTTATGATATGCAAATACTAACAAAGTATTGTCCCTTTATGTTTAGATTGGAAAAGAAATAGCTATCGGAGCCGTCTCGGGATGGTAAAATCAAGACTTAATGTAATAATGTTCTAGTATTCATAATGTACTACTTAGTTCATTTTAAATGATATGTTTAAAAGTTGAAAATGTATGCGTGATGCAAAATACAGGCAAATTTATTTGAATTTTCTATCATTTTGTATATTAGGGTGACGGGATATGCTAGTATGAAAATTGGGAAGGTCGCAGCGACAGCAATTGGTGGAGGTCTAATTCTTTTGCAGATTGCGAATTCAAAAGGTTACATCAAGGTATGAATGATTTTATTTGACTTTGGTTTTTTATTTCGTGTCCGAAAACTGTACTAGATACTCGTGATGAATTATTTTGATGAGTTTTGAAATGGTTTGTGTCTTTGTTCGGATAGATCAATTGGAGTCGTGTGAATAATGATGTCGAAAAAGTTAAAAGTCGAATTCAGGAAGAGACTACCGGGAGAAAGGCAGATTGGGCTGATAAGGTATGTGTGATATATTTTTTATTTCTGTATGCAAAAAATGATGTCTCTTTTTTACAAATCCAAATTGAGAATCTTGGGTCAAAGAAATAAGTAGGTTACGGAATTCCTTGTATACACACTACCTGTCATTGCCTGTAAAAAAATATCTATTTTGTAGGTAAAACATCGAGCAATTAAAAATCCCTACGGAGCAATGTCATTTGTAGCTGGACTATTATTAGGATGGGCGTCGTCATGAATCATGAAACGTTTTACTTTTACACATGATCATTATTATGAAGATTACTATTGTCGATATTGTGGCTTCTCTTTGAAAGTGATTGAAAGACACAAAACATGCTCTTTATCATTTAGATATAATACTGTTGTTTAAGATTATTATGGTTTATAATTATCTACATATTATTATAATATACAAAAGCGCATCTCACGGTTTTTTAAATGGTTAGAAGAATAATGATTATGCGGTGCCTAGTTTTAACTTTAACACAAAACACGTTCGTAAACAAATGACTCTTTTTAAAC
Organism: Sminthurinus bimaculatus; assembly: GCA_034698285.1. Classification (NCBI taxonomy): domain Eukaryota; kingdom Metazoa; phylum Arthropoda; class Collembola; order Symphypleona; family Katiannidae; genus Sminthurinus; species Sminthurinus bimaculatus. Next base: position 2,218 of record JAQIVE010006852.1, on the reverse strand, counting down.
CATTGTATTTTTAAGGAATATAATACTATTCACAATCTGTAAACGAAAAAAAAAACCAAGTCTTCTTTGAACCTCATCACAACTTGATAAAATACCAAACAATAGTATTACTGTCGATATTTTTTGAATAAATATAATGTTATATGCTAATATAACAGATACAAATATTATTTCATAATATATAACCCTATATTATGAAAAAAGGCATATACACATGTGTATAAAATCATAATCGTGTTTTTATTGTCATTCTCACTTCTTACTCTATTTTATTTGTTTATATTATACCACAGTTGGAAAAGAAAACGACCGACGTCTTGAAAGGGAAAAAGAGGTGGTTTCAAAACTTGATCCGCGAGGATAATGATACGATCGTCAGAGATGTAGCCATTTATACTGGAAGTTTTGTTCTTGGGTTTGGGATTGGCGTTGTCACAGGAAATTGATAGTTCTTCTCCTTCGTAAATCTCATCAACCTGATACAATCGTCGTGAAAAGTATATTATCCTTATAAAATGCCATAATATTGTCGGGCTTGCCTATATTGTTGTACATATAATTGTACATGATATATATGTATCCACAGTATAGTATGTAAGCGTTCCCATTTTTTCCTTCTTGTGATTACTTATCGAATCTCGATACATTTTTTATTTAAAAAGCATTATAGTCATTCTTCAGATATTAACCCGCAACGGTAGATGATAGAAAGTAGCACGCTAATATGTATTACTAATGTATAATACATACATTTCCTTCGTTTTTACTTTTAAGTACTTACTTACTAGTATTATTATATATAAAAAATAAAAAGTACTTTAATATTTTTTTGTTCAAGTTTCTAAAAAAGTACTTGCATAATGCATAATGTGAATTCAAATAATATTTTACTTTAGTATGAGACATAATTAGATTATGTTTGTGATTTTTTGAAGAACTAGTATTTTCCAACACGACTGTTCGGGATATGATAAAAAATATCCTTTAGTGATAGTTCCTCGATTTACGGAAAATGGATAGCACAACTAGACCAATAATTAATTTTTCTTCAATTTTGGTTGTATATTTTGATAATGGATAATGCAAGACTTTTAACTTTCTTTAATAGCTAGTACATTAGTGTTGTTTCTCGTAGTCATTTTTTCAGTTATCATTGTGTCTAGTATACAGCTCATTAAAATACTTACTATATGCATTTTTTCTTGATTTTCATTTTAAATTTATGAAGCATTTACTATTACTATCTTAATTATGTGAAGTCACGTGTGTATAAATATCCATCTTGAAGTATTACATATGTGCAGTATGTACCAGAGTATGAAAGCAACAAAATATACATTAACATTTTAACAATTATTGTAAAGTATCGTTATAATATACACACGCTATTATATAATTAAAAGCAACGCAGCAAGAAGTTGAGAATATACCACTAAACTAAATTTTGTGCAGCAAGATACTGAACACTGAATATATGGACTCATTAGAATTTGTAATTTGTAAAAATTAAACCACTCTCATCTCTCATCCTTTGCCATCGAATAGTTCACCAGTAATCAGTAATACTCGATCATAATGTTAAGTATTAAGCACTTACTTACATCCAGTATCATGTAGCATGGTGATGTATGTATGTAATTTGTAATTCTTCCAGTCATCCAGTCTAAGAGCATTAACATTTATGCTTAGTAGGTACTTAATATATTCTGGGCTGATGGGACTACAACCTTTCAATGTTCAATCTCATGTGTCCCCTGCTCATAAAAAAGCATCGAAATTCTCACTCCATACACCATAAAAATAGTACACATCCATAATCCTTATTTAATCTATATCATGCATAAAGCTGTCCACTCTATCGTAATAATTGCTTGTAGTCCAATAATGATATTGTAATAATGAATAATAATATTATTGAAGCCCATGTAGAGCAGAATCATAGAAATGCTAGAATGTACATGCATGTTGTAAGTAATTATATGTATCTCTGCATATTATTTACTATACTATGTTCTAATATGAGAAAACTTCAACATTCAACCAGCTTATACATAGCATTTCATAATAATTATGCAGAAAAAATGATGATGATGTAATAACACGGAAAAACATTGAACCAAGTTATGTCACAATATTAAGGAGGGAGACAACCAAAATGTTCTTTTTTTTTTACTTTTTTTAGTTTTTCATAAATTAAAATAAAATGAGGGCTAAAATC
>JAQIVE010006851.1:0-11076 GCA_034698285.1 Sminthurinus bimaculatus | reverse complement strand
AAACGTATGGAACTGTCATCGGTACGTCTTATGCATCTTGTACTCTAGATCTTGTGATCTTGTACTTTCTCCAGGAGAAAGTAACCCCGAATTTTTGCCCTGACACAAAAAAACCACCATAATAATCACACTCATGTGTCACCCGTCCGCTCCCCTTTATTTTCCTGTTCAACTTTCAATGTTGAACAAATGCAGCCTATATATAGAAAGGTGCTGGAGAAAGTCGGGAGAAAGTTGAGGCGTCAATTCGTGGATTCATGGCCCATCCTTGAAACATCCAAGAAACAAAGAACCCGGGTTCGAATAAGCATTATGTATGTACTATGTACTACTGACATTTATGCGGCTCTCTTCGATCTCATGATACTGTCAGCAAAAAAATTCGGGGTTTTTGAAGAAAAACTGCCGGCTGTACCCGTAAATGCGATGGTGATGGGATGTGAGGATGCTGATGCGCTGGTGAAAGGAAAAAAGAGGGATCTTGTCGACTATGGGCTTTAAAGTGACGACTGGAGAAAGCAGAGGAAGCCTAGAGTTTGGTGTATTTGGCAACTCGATCTCTCGAAACTCACATTTGCAACAGTATAGATAGTAGAAATCGTAATACTAAAAGCAATTGCAATCGCAATCGCAATAAAACTCAAGGGGAAAGCAAGCGGGTGAAAGTCATATTATGTACATACCAAGATCCTATACAAATGCATACGTACATCGTACATACATTGAACAGACACTCATCTTGGGTGCATACATATCTGCCGCCAACTGCTCCCGCTAACAGCCAACATAACTTGAACAGGGGGAATGACAAGATGCCGCCTGGAATACAAAACACCCACTTTTCACTCCCATTTAGAGTTTACAGTTGAAGAGGGAAAGAAAAGAAAGTCGAATTTTAACCAACGCAGAAAAACAAAATTCAACCACAACACAAAACTTGGTCAATTCCAACCATCGTTGGCCAGTAATGTTCGAAAAAATGCAGCAAGTTTAACGGCAATTCTTGAAAACTGGAAAAGAATGAATTGTAACAAAGCAATTTGGACAAATTTGGCATAAAAATTCAAATTTTGCAGGATAAAAACAAAAGTGTTGAAATTGGGGGAAAAGGCGAGAGAAAAAAGATGCATTGACCCTGTACATAAAATCAACACCCGGATGGAAAAAAAACGCACGAGAAAGTAAAAAACAGAAAAAAAGTGGAGAAAGTACAAGAGAAAGAAAAGAAGAAAGTGGAGAAATCGCGGGAAAAGCGGAGAAAGCACAAGAGAAAGTAGAGAAAGCACCGGAGAAAGTGGAGAAAGCACCGGAGAAAGTGGAGAAAGTATAGGAGAAAGTGGAGAAAGTATAGGAGAAAGTGGAGAAAGCATAGAAGAAACTGGAGAAAGCACCAGAGAAAGTAGAGAAAGCACAAGAGAAAGTAGAGAAAGCACAAGAGAAAGTAGAGAAAGCACAAGAGAAAGTAGAGAAAGTACAGGTGAAAGCGTCCAGTAGAAAAGGAAGAAAGGCCAAATAGTCGAGAAATTATCGGTGAAAGCTCGGAGAAAGCAGGTCAACCAAAAAGAGGGAAAGTCGGGATAGGAATTGGAACTGGAATAGGAATGGAAGAAAAATGATGATCGGAGGTGAGATATCAGAGATATCAGTTAATGGCCGGGACAAGCCATTAATGCGATTAAAGAATTGCGTGAGATTTCCTTCTACAGGACAGAAACTCGAAATGTACACAACATTCGGCATTCAGCATTAGGAATCGCTTGCGCTAGTCACTCTGGCTGCTTTTCTCTTGCCAGACTTTCTCCATACACACGACTACTTTCTCTCGCTCTTTCTCTGTACTTTTCTCTACTTTCACCTCCAAAGTTCACCTTATCGATTGACGCTTTAATCCTTCAATCCCTCCGTCTAAGCTCCTGCGATCCTCTATCACTATCACTTGGGCTATAGCTATTGGTATCGCTCATCTTAGTTCCTAGTCAATATCATACACAGCCCAATATCCGACATTCGACGTTGGCAACTAAAGAAAGAGAGTGGCAGTGAAAGCAAAAAGAGAGAGTGAAAGCAAAGCAGAGAAAGCAACGAAAATAAATGAAGGGAAATAGAAAGAAATTCGAAGCAAAGTAAAAACAAAGAAGAAACTTTTCCTTTGGCCCCAAACAGTCTCGAATATTTGCCGATAATAGATAATGAACATGACAGATATTCCGTCCTGGATTCCGACTCAACTTGACAATCTCGTGTCTGCTTGGAAAATCACGCTAAATCAAAGATGGGCCGAAACGAGTGGAGAAAGTCAGAGGATGTATGTATGTATAAGGGAAAGAAAACACGAGGGGGAAAAAGAGACGGCGGGAGAAAAAGAGAAAGCGGACGTGAGAAAACAAAACAGGACTTTTGAATACCGTCACGACCCAATGGCTGCCTCGGCCCCTCTGCCTACATATGTACGACTGTCATCGTTCCCCGCTTTTTACTTTCTCCCTGACTTTCTCCTTCATCTGCCGGTCTTCGTCGGCTTGTGCTTGAATTCTCGGAATTTTCTATCAGCCTTCAAATCACGTCCCAAAAAGAAAGACAGAAAAATGCACTATGCAAATGAGCGGGAGGCATGAGTGGAATATCATATTCAATATTGGAGAAAGTAAAAATGGAGGCGGAAGAAAAAAAACTTTCTCCACACATTGATATTAATTTTACATGTGCTCGCCGCACATGTCCATGTCCATGTCGATTTTCCTTTGGCCGCTCCCTCACTTTCTCCACTTTCCCCGTCAACCCAATCTGAAATGCTGGGAGAAAGTTCCAGGATATATAAGCACGGAGAATGTTGGATGAAAGTAGTAAATTTTTGGACATTTTACGATCTGGCCTTTCACTAGACTTTCACCACTGAATTTAACATTTTAGTAAACTTTGATTTCTTGATTTACTTTCTCCAGTGCTTTCTCCAGGTCACTAAAAAAATCAAAGCAGATGCAAAACGTTAATAGTTTTATTTAGTAAAGGGTGAAAATGGATACTTTCTCCACACCGTGTTTGGAGAAAGTACTGGAGAAAGTGGAGAAAGTACCGGAGAAAGTGGCGAAAGTCCCGGAGAAAGTGGAGGAAGTACCGAAGAAAGTGGAGGAAGTCCCGGAGAAAGCAGTGAAAGTACCGGAGAAAGTGGAGAAAGTAAATTTTTCAAAACACAATAAGGGAAGTTCCACCACCACTTTCACCTTTCATGGCATCACATTTCTTGTAGATTTTTCTGCATACGTACACACTCTAAAAAAGGGGCAGACTCTGCTTTCACTTTGGGATGGGGAAAATGAGCTGCTAACAAAACGAGGTGAATTTGCATTTTCTTGAGCAAAGAGGAAAATGTTTGCCCTGGAGAATGAGGAGAATCATGGAAGAGAAAGAAAAAAAGAGAAAGTAGGAGAAAGGAGAAAATATTGAAGAAAAGAGAAAGCGGAGAAGGTATACATAAGTAGAAAACAGGAGGAAACATTTGTCAGCGAATCAAAAATATTAGATTCATTCAGTGGAAAAGGGGGGAATTCCCCCAAGGGGAAAGCAGGGCACGCTCACACACACAGAAGAGAAAGTCACGATTTTATACAGATATTTTTTGTCTTGGTTTATATGTTTCAGCCCCAGCTTTATCTTGTTCCGCGACTTAAATGTGTGTACACATATGTACTTTCTCTTTACTTTCTCCCTCCTTCTTTTTCACTGTCATTGTTTCCAAATGGGATGCCTTTCTCCACTTTCTCTTGTTCTTCTTCTCCTTCTTTCTCCCTTCATCTTCCATCTGCATGTTAAACGGGGAAAATTCGTGCAAGCGAGCTTTCTCCAGGAGAAAGTGAGTACATGTATGTAGACTCCACATGTGTGTTCTCCAATTTCCTAGACATATATACACAGACAAGAGAAGGAAAAACAAGGAAATGGAGTGAGGAAGGGAATGAGTGAGTGGGCTTCATTTGAATCTCCGTTTTTTCAACGACATCATTTCCACAACCCATTCATTGATTTCCTCTGTGATTTCTCTATTCGACTTGACTCAACTCAATTCACTGGAATTCAATTGAATTCTCCGGCAAAATGAGATGAGAGAGAGAAAGAGGAGAGAGAGAGAGGAAATGCGATGAGCCAGCCAAGAAAATTTGAAGCCAGGCAAAACCGACGGGGTAAGAGAAAGTCAAAGTGAAAGCAAAATTCAAATTCAAATCTCGGGTGAAAAAATGACAGCGTCTTGGATCAATTTGCCGTACGAAAAATGCGGGGGAAATCCCGTCCAGATGTCAACTTAATGATGGTGATGATTTGCCTGATGGCCGCCATCAAAAAAGGAGACTATGACCAAATTCCAATCCAAAATGAAAAATCTTATGCTTTCCTCTTCACGGTTTGCAATTGAAAGTTTGTAGAAAATTGAAAACAGATGGGGGAAATCGAAGACGGGGTTTTTGTTCTACTTTTTCGGGATGAAACAAAAAGGTTACTCACCACAGGGTCCGCGGTAGGCGACGGTGACTCGTCGGTTCTCCCGACAAGCTTGGAGAGTGAGCTCACAGTGGGAGTCGTAGGTGCGGCCGTCGGATCCTACAATTTAAAATAAAACAAAAAATATTTTTGAAAAAATTAAAACATTTAAAAATTCCGGGTAATATTCTGAACTTTTTTTTTAAATCCGGGTAGTGTTCATAACGTTTTTTAATCCAGGTAATGTTCAAAACGTTTTTGAAAATTCCGGGCAATATTGATAACATTTCTGTAAGACCGGGTAATACTTTTTGAAAAATCTGGGTAGCATTTCAAATTTGTTTAAAACTCGGGGTAATATTTAAGAATTTTGGGAAAGTCCTGTTAGTGTATCAGATTTGTGGAAAAATCCGGGTTATATTTCAGATTGTTCTAAAAAATCTTGTATTTTTTAAGTTTTTTGTTGAAATTCGGGTAATATTTCAGATTTTTCTAAAAAATCTTGTAACATTCAAGTTTTTTGCTAAAATTCTGGTACAATTCAACTTTTTCAAAAAATTACCGCAAACGGGCGAAATGACGGGGTCACATCTCATGGCACAAGTGCACCCTGCAATTCCATACTTGTCAATGGCACAGCTCTCATAGCCCCCACATTTGCGCGTCTCACAAGGGTTCGAACCTGCAATCAATCATTCAAAAATATTTTGCTCAAAATTTGGTCAAAATCACCATTAAAATTCCAAGGAAAGTAAAAAATGATCCTGGACACGAAAGTGAAAGTCTCGGGTTATTTAAACACACTTTCTGGACTTTCTTACTCCAGTTCCAGTTGCAACTTTTCTTCCAATAGTCAATTCACATCAAACTTTCTCCATATATTTCCGCTCGCCTCCATCCCAAGAATGTTTAGAATTTGGACAAACTTGCTGCAGAACTAAACTACATACATACAGCTCCAAGTGAAAGTAAACTGGAGAAAGCAGCACCAGTGAAAGTCTGTAGTTTTCTCTATACTCTTCCCCATACATGCATACATACATAGATAGAGCTGGCCTCTATAAATAAAGGGACCGCTCTTTGAGCCGGAGACGGGCGGGAGTGGGCAGGAAGGAAAGGAGGCTTGAGAAACAAGTACAAGTGTAGATTCTCCCTCTTTCTGGAGAATGCCCGGAGAATGGGCGACGACAGTCCATGTTGCATCATGGCAGGACATGGACTTGTGGATTGCAAAATTGTGGGCAATAAGATAAATATTGAAAGATGCGAGGAGACGGGCCGAATAAAATATCCAGCAGAAAAAGAAGAAGACGAAGAAGACGAAGGAACAGGGAAAGTGAAAGCACCAAAATAAAAAAAAAGCTGGAAAAAAGGAGATGAGGAGCGTAGAAAAAATTCCAGAGAAAAGCAGCCAAGAAACTGTTGCGAGGGACATTACAAAGAAAAAAAGATCAAGACAAAAATGAAGACAAGAGGGAGAAAAATATGATAGAACTCGTGCAGGGAAATTCAAATTCAAATTCAAATTCTCCTCCAACATTCCTCTGCTCGTACAAATAGAAATATGTACAAGAGACGAGAGATAGGCCGTAAAACTACATGGAGAAAGCAAAAGTGAAAGCTGGAGAAAGCAAAAGTGAAAGTGAAAGCGGGAGAAAGGGGACGGAAGTGTATGGGAGTTTCGGCTCCTTTCACTGAAAATAAATAGGAAAGGCCGTTATTGTTTATGTTCGCAATACACAGCCAGAGAAGAGACGAAGAGGACGTCAACGTGAAAGAGAAAGCAAAAGAGAAAGCAGAGAGAGAGATATGAGGCGTGTACTCGCTTTTCACATTTTCATTGTTCACTTTCTCTAATATCTATTTCATCTTTGAGCTCCGAGTACCAAAGGACTTTCTCTCTCTGCTTTCTCTCCCGCTTTGTCTGTCTGTCTGTGTGTGCATCCCGCCATTTGAGAGGGTCGCTGGAGACTTTCTCCAGCTTTCTCCGTCCCTTTCTCTCGCCGGGAAAACTTTTTGCATCTCTCCACATCTACGACGTCGACTATGACCAAGAACCGGAACGGAGCGGAGACGAGATGAAAAATACAAAATTTTACAGCACTTTTGACAATTTAGAGGGTGCAATTCCCCTTGTTTTTTATTTTATGGAGATCTTTTCTTTTTTGCCCCCTTTTCTCTGTCTTTTATATTGCATTGTATTGTATTTTGTATTGTATTCCTTGGCCTTGTCTATATATACATTGTCTATACACATTGCTGTGGGTCATCGATTCAAATATTGGCCTTCTTCTATTTATCTTTACGGCTCATCACAAACTTTCACCCGCACTTTCACTTTCACTTTACACAAAAAGAAAGTCAAAACGTTTTTCTTAATTGTGGCAGAATAAAAAGAAAGTCAAATAAATTCACCTGAGGAGCATTTCCCGCGGTAGATAATTCGGAGGTCACGGCGGGAGCGGCAGGCCTCTTGTCGCATCACACAGTCGTTCAAATACGTTTTTCCGTCCGAGGCGCACACAATGTTAAAGTCCATAGAGCAGGTTTCGCCACAGCGGCAGCTGGGTCGACGGTCATCCTCCAGGTGACAAACTTGAGGGACGGGACACGACACGTCGTCACATGGATCTAAAAAGAAAAAGCACAAAATTTTTATTCTGCAGGGGTGACAACAATTTTTGACTTTCTGGCTATAAAAACTTTCTCCGCTCAATTAACTTAATCAATTATGCCTTTTAGCCCGTTTTTGCACCAATCAAGACAAATAAAACATGTGAATGGCGGGAAAACAAGCGAGTTTAATTGAGAAGCGTTTAATTGTCGACAAGTCTAGAAAGGAGTTGTAAAAGTTGGCACAATGTCAACTTTTTAATTGACTAACTAGGAGAAAGTCGGAAATAAGGCTTTCACTGAATTTTCAAATCAATCCATATTGTCCTGAAATTTTACGAAAAATTAATCAAAATGAATCCCGGTTTTTAATTTTCTTTTGGCACGTGTTCATTTTAACTCAAAATTAACGGTAGCCAAAAAGTGAAAGCGCAAGTAGCAGCAAGAGAAAGTCAAAGTGAAAGTGGATAGAAGAGAGTGGAAGCTTTTCAGAAAGAACGTAAAATTTACTCAAGTAATGAGACAAGTAGATTGAGAGGGGGAATTAAGAGGAATTCTGAGGAGAAAGCTGGAGAAAGTCTTGAGGTGACTCAAGACTGGCTTTCTCTAATGCTTTCTCCAATTGTCACTGTCATTGTCATCATCATCCTCATTCATATCCTCTTTCACCGACTCTTTTCTCCATCGAAATCTGAAAAAGACACTCACTCCACTTTCACCACTTGCTCCGTTACTTTCTCCAGGACTTTCGTCACTTCGTTTCACCAGTTTTCACCGCATCAGCCACCGCCTTTGTCACTGTAGACAAGGGACGTTAAAGAAAATCCAGTATCCAGGATCCAGTGGTGAAAGTCCTGGAGAAAGTGATGGAGGGAAAGCCTCCCTTGTAATTGTATTAGGCATAAATCCTCTTTCTTTCCTAACAATATTTCTCCAGCCATCCATTCATCCATTTCTTGCGCTTTCTCCACTTTCACTCCTTTCTCCAGATTTCCACTCCCTGAAAATCATTGCCCTAATCTCTGGAGAAGAAACGCAAATAAATCTCTATTCTCTATTCTTCCTTGGCGTGCTTTACCCACTTTTAAATTTACAAATCAGCATGTTGCTCCGTCGCCTATAAACTATACATTATACATATACATACAAAATGGCTGGATAAACTGGAGAAAGGATGGCGAAAATGGAAATAATTATGCACAAATCGCCTGGAGGCGATTTATTCATCCAATCCAGCTCCAGTTGCTCGCTTGACTGGCTCGCCGTCTACTAAACCGTCTTAATTTCCGGCCTGATTATTAATCATCATAATTTAATCCCGTCAACTACGTAAAATAATTCCTTTAGGCAATCCGAAAATTAGAATTTTGCATATACAATACAATACATGGAATGCCGACTTATAGCTATGAATTTGTGTGTTGGTGCTTTTGGAAATAATTAACAAATTTTTAGTTGCTCCACAAATTATTGCAATTACAATTACTGCTAAATTTCTAGATAAATCCCGCGGCGCTGAATTGGCCTATACATATTTCGATATTTTATAGAGAAAGCAAACAGTTTTTGAATTAAATTCACTTGACCTGAATTCAATTCAAGAGAATCCAATCGAAATTGAATAAAATGAATTGAATCGAATTTTCATGGGAAAAATTTCCTCATACATAAACATATGTATGTACAAATCATGGATATATACGAGGCAGTTGGATTGCTCGTAAACGGATTGCGAGAGGGAGGGAGAGAGTGAAAGTTAAAGAGAAAGCAGTGGTAAAATAACAGGAGAAAGCAAGAGAAAGGCCGAGAAAAAACAAGAGAGAAACCAGAGGATAAAGCAAGAGAAAGCAAAAGAGAAAGCAAGAGAGAAAGCAAGAGAAAGCAAAAGAGAAAGCAAAAGAAAGCAAGAGAAAGTCAATCGTGTAAAGTAGTGTGTAAACATAACAAACTTAGCGTTTGTTTTTTGCCTCCATATTCATCTATGTATGTATGTACAGGCAAATCAAATCAAAGCAACAGGGAAGAACTTTCTCCATACTTTCTCCATATACTTACATATATAAAATAAAATAGAGGGCTTGAGTTGATGCTTCAACCGTCACTGGAACTGGAGCTGGAACTTGAAGTGGAATGGAACGACTACGGCGGGGAAAGTGGGTTATATCGTGTATTTGTGTGTATGTTTGTGTTTGCTGGAATGGCATCAAGTGGAATTGAAATGGGAGATGAGAGAGAATGAGGCAGAAGAAGAGGCTCGTACACTCATAGCCGAATTTCAGATTTCTCCAGAGATCCATCCACTGCCTCTTCAGTTCCAGTTCCCGTTCCAGCTCCCGCGTCCGCTCCAGCTGCTCCTTTCACTCCCGTTCTCTCTGCATCAGCCATTGTAGATCTTTGTGTATGGGTGTATGTTTATATGTGTGTGTATGTGTGTTTGTTGTTAGTGTGAGTGTTAGTTGTGTTGGATTGCAATGAGAATGGGAATGACAAAAGCATCGCGTCCGAGTGCCTGCGCTATTCAATTGGATTTGGATTGAGCCCAATGAATGTATCGCAGTCTACTGTACTCTATTGTATTGTATTGTATATTATTGTACTGCATGCTGTATACTGTTTTGTATCGTTTCACTTTCTCCTTTTGTCCCCCGTCTGTGCTTTCTCCATGTGTTGTAGAATAATGCCCGGGCTTGTAATTTCATTGTCATTGTCATTGCGAATGCGATTGTCTGTGTTTGTGTTGTTGTCTATTCTCTTCTTCTCTCGTCATTTGGCAGCAACAACACCAAAAACAAGTACAAATACAAATTCAACAGCAACGACGACGACAAAGACGAGCCGATAGAAAGACAGAAAAGAAGAAGAAGAAAGTGCCGGGTGAAAGCAACAAGCCAAAATACATCCATTGGTATAAAGGGAAAGGAGGGGCGACAGAGTGTAAATTGGAATGGAGAGGAAAGAATTACACCCAAAATCCGGGGATAATAAACAGCACAAAGAACAACATCAAACATAACCGTTTCAAAGAATGGCAACAAACACGTTTATTTCTTGCACTCTTACAAAACGTAAGTGTGCAAAATTTCACTTGGCGTTACAGCCAGCCAAATCAAAAAATTCTGTCAAAAAATGTTGAAAATTTAATTTTTAATGCCGTTATCAATTTTTTGTTATTTTACGTGAAAAACGTAATATTTTGAAAAATTTTACGGGAAAAGGTGTAAAAATAAGGTTACGAAGTAAAATTTTTAAAACAATATAAAATGCCAGTTTATGCTTACGCTTTGAAAATAGTGTGACGTGGCTTCAAATTCTTGATTTTAGAAAATTGTGTGAAAATTCCAAATTTTATTTTTAAAAGTCTAAAAGAGGAAGTTTTACGCAAAAAAGTAAAAATTCAGCGCGGATTTTTGAGAGTGCAGGTAAAAACCAGTTTGAATTTACAAAACACATTTACACCATGTTAACTTGAGTGTATTGTGGCACAAAATAAAAGGAAGCGCATGAAATGATGTTTGGATGTGAAAATGGACCATAAATATTGTATACGTAAAAGTACAATGTGCATCATAAAGTATGTAGATGAGCCCCATCAACGGATTGATGGCCTCAATTTATTTCTGCTTTCTGAAATTCCGCCGGAATCTTGAGCGCTTTTTGCATGTATAAAATCCGCAAGCAGTGCCAAGGACTATTGCACAATGTACAAGTGTAGTAGAGAAAAGGATGCAGGGAATCACTATGGTACTGGGCAATCGTCAAAATAATGGGGATTATTTGTTTAAACACAAAAAATCAAATGCAGAAATAAATGGGAAAAATCACTTTTACCACCATGAAAATTGGCGTGCATAGATTTATACGTACATGTACAGATTTTATACCCTGGAGAAAGTTGGCAGTGCGAATTTTTAAAATAACAGCATTTTTAATCTAAATGGCATATTTTTTTATTTTAACGTACCACATTTTCCATGATATAGATCGGAAGAG
>JAQIVE010006850.1:0-11079 GCA_034698285.1 Sminthurinus bimaculatus | reverse complement strand
ATGATAAGAAGAGCAGACTGCATGAACTTTAAATATGTACAACCAACAGCTATATGGATGTTTTGTATCTTATATACAACAAAATACATAATACATACATATTATTATGTAACTCATTGTTAATCGTTCAAACTATGCACTTTTTTGGTTCATCTGCACAAAGTTCTCATCATACTCCACAAAATAACGTGTAAAAATTATGTATTTATCATGCGCTTTATGAAGATTCCAAAAGTTAAATGCCAAGGCAGATGGCTCTTTGAGAGTAATTAATATTCAGAGAAATATTAAATTAATTAATTCTACATACATATTATATAGGGTACGTACATAGGGCATAGAGTACGAATACGTTGACGAGCTTGATGTTCCATCAAACTTAATTACAATCAAACCAATAATTTATTCATTCGTGAATGTAAATATCATGAAGATCACCAACTTACAAACGCATATATGCAAATCATACATTGCTATTACATTGCTTAAAAACGGCTGAACAAAACTGTGAAGTAACAGTTATAACTTTATAATTTGTAACGAAATTTGCAAGAAAAGAAAAGTGACAAAGTGACTGATTTTTCACTGATTTTTTCTCGACCATCAGCTTCACAGGAGCTGCAGATCGTAAATCGCACTTTCGGTCAAAAATTACAATGCTAATATCCAATATCTACTAGAAAAACCTGAAGGTGACAGGTGTCAAAGAGGTCAAAGGCACAAATCTCAACTCAATACCTTCTATCATCATCCTAATAAGTTATGATGGCATAATGTTATTGTTGCTTCTTCTGCTTTTTCAACTCAAAAATGACGGTCATGAGATCATCAATGATCGCACTTCACAGTATTCTGATTAAAAATTCAGTGAATAATATTATGATTTATTTTTGAGCCAAATTATTCAATTTTTCAATTCACATTCCAAGTTTCAATCACTATGTAAAATGTTAATATTCCAGTTTTGAGAAGGATTCGTAATTGTTGTACGCTCGTATTTGTATTTGGGCATTTGTATTGAATTATAATGAGAGCCCATTTGTCATTGTCACTCTTGTTTTACATAATTGTGATGCATACATAATACATTATGTACTATGCACATACATGCAACCCAATAAATAATAATGCTCAGTTAACCGTGCAACTGATTTGCTCCTCATCAATTCATGAAGATGTCTGAAGTTTATGATGACCCATTTCAAATTTTATAAGGACGTGTGAAATGTCACATTTACTTTTCATTGTAAACTACAACCATTTTCAATTTTTCCTATAAAATAGATGCCAATAACAAATTCCAGAGGAAGTGGATGGGACATCCGGGACTCTGTTCCAGGCCAACCTGCTCAAGATTATCCAGTATTATCCAAAATTCCAAAGACCAGTTTTACATGTCAAGACAAAGTTCCCGGTTTTTACGCGGATCCAGAAACCAGTAAGAATTTTAACAGCAAAAAGTATTGAACACCCTCAATTTCCATATTTTTATCGAAATTTACTACAATGTAAATTGCTATGTGTTATAAAGGATGTCAGGTTTTCCACCGGTGCACCGCATGCAGTGACACACCGACTGTACCTCAACAATCGAGTATGGTTTGTCCCAATGGAACTCTCTTCAATCAACAGGTAGTACTGAAAAACATTTGGCTTTTTCCTCCCGGAGATTAATAATGAATGCTGAAGAAAAACGACTGCATGGTGCATGCCATTGTCTTGTCACTGTCACCCAAGCATTTGCCTGTTCAAATAAGGGGCCATTATTTTGTCTAATTTGAGTAATGCAAATTGTAATCTGTCATTATGTGTGTGGATTTTAATAATTCTTTTGATTACAAAGCATGAAACCAACCGCACATTGCATATGGGTACATGGTACATGTTTGTAACTGCACATAGAATCAAATTATCCTGTCTGGAATCAAGCGAAATGAACTATGTACTACTATGTAGTCACATGAAATGATGAATCTTTATATTGTAAAACAAGCTCGTCATAACCATAATTAACCGTTTGACTTCTTTGACTTGGACGATGCACTGCAATTCAATATGCAGAGAGCAGAGAGTTACAAGCATAGAGACGCAATCTTTGACGAGAGATGCACTTTTTCTTTATGTGCAAGAGTCAACAATGTACAACTTTTTCTTGTCACTTTTAGCCCTATAAGTACAGAAGAACATGAAAAATACCTATACGCGCAGCTTTTTGTATGCTCAGAATGCATGCAGTCAAGTAATAAAAATCCAGTCACGATCTCTTGAGACATTTCCCTAAGTCATATAAGATGAATGAGATCTTACTTAAAAGTACTCATTTTACCTTTACGAACCCGCAGAAACTCCCAATTGCAGTTGACTCATTGTTATTGTTATGTATGCAACATAATATGAAACATGATGAACCTAATATTATATCAGAGAGAACGGCAAATAACATCAGACAATCTAATTATAATATAATTGTAGAATAGTTTATAGTTGAAGTTTAAACACACAGTAATGACTAGTAAGTGAGCAGTGAGCAGATTGAAACCTAAATCCTCAGTATTGTGTAAAAATGTAGATTTCAAATTTACTCTCTCATATAGCCTTTCTTTTCAATCAAAGTTTAATACACACGAGGAATCTGTACACAGTACACATAATTATTCACAGAAAACAGAGTGACCCAACATAGCTGTTTAGACATTTAAAATTATTAATTACTAGACTTTGTAATTAAAAGAATCCACACTAACAAATTAGCAATCGCTAATGCCTTGTACAAAATTACAACTACACGCACAGTTCAATAATATGCAAACAATATTACAAGTTGCGTGAATCTTCGTGTGTTGTTTTGATATTTGTACAATATTCAACATTATTGAACTTTGATGATGTAACCTTGATGTTACATCGTACTTTAAGTTGCCGAATTTACAACATTTCTCCATCATTAATTTAAACTTAAGCCTCGTATTACACATTCTAATTCAATGCAATTACCCCTTTCTATTATTCGGACAGATCCTAACATGCGACTGGTGGGCTAACGTTGAATGTCCAGGATCGGAAAATTATTACTTCCTCAATCAAGAGATTGGAGCCGTAACACAGGTGAGAACGCAAAATACATAAGACACACACACAAAGCACATCTCAATTTATTTCTACTCAAAACTCGAAAGACAAAGACAAAGCAGCGGCGCACACATGTACTTTACTTTTTCCACATCTTCTCTCTCACTCTCTCTCTCTCTCTAAATCTTGCCTCTTTTTTGCTTTTGCTGCTGCTGCTGCTTCCTCCTCGACGCTTAGCAAGAGAAGAGGCAGAAGAAGGATCCTGGCGAACCCGCAGCGGCTGGTGATGGGGACAGCACCGTTTTCGCCGGCGCAAGCGAAAACACACGTAGCGAATTCGGGGAATCGAAATTTTATGTATGCCTATAAAGTCTATGCACGTATTTATACTTATACACGTATTATGTATGTTTTTGCATGTATCACCATTGGAAAAGATACACTGAAATTTGTGCATACCTATGTACAATGTACATACATTGAGCTTTCTACATGGAAACAATTTTATACGGTACCATATGATATGATATCATTTTATTATTATTATTATTACTAGTGTGTAGTATCACTACTAGTAGACATTATTATTATTATTACGAGAGTGCTTTGCGAGAGTCTCGGTGAAGGTTGAACTTTATTCTGCAGACTTTTATTATTTTCTTGTATTCTCTATCTTCCATGTCTATGTCTATAGATTTTGGCATTGGCCTCTAGCAAGGTTCTCTCTATTCCTCTCTCTGTCTTCTTTCTGTTTCTCTCTCTCTCTCTTTCTCTCTCTCTCTCTCTCTCGCTTCTCCGTTTTGGGGTAGACGGCCAGAAAGAGAAAATACGTATGCATGCATGTATCTTATGTATGTATGTATATGGAGAAGAGGCCGAAGAAGAGTCAACTGCTGCGAGTTGCCCAAACTTCACAAAGTCCCAAAATACACAAACGTGTGGAGCCAGAGTCAGAGTCAGAGCCACAGTCACAGTCACAGTCACAGTGTACGCCAAAAGCAAAAGCAAAGGCTCATCATTCACTTGAGCTTTCACAATACAAGCTCACTTGTATTCCTATTCCTATTCCTGTTTCTACACGAATTCGAATTCGGATTCGGATTCAGATTCGGAACGAGTCCTATACTCCCAATATTTTATCCGATTACATACATCGTCTCCTTTCTTTTGCTCTTCTCTTCAATACGATACGATACGTCGATTGTTCAACTTTTACGCATCTCGAAATTGTTGTCATTGTTACGGGAGCTCTATTCTGCATACACACATCAGTAATAGCATCAGTAAATGACATAAATAGCGTGGCAGTGCGCCTGGAAATTCCAGGAATCTTGTCGGCTGTTCCAGCGGAAGGAAGAGGAAGCAGAAGAAGCAGAAGAAGAGCAAGAATTGTATTGTATATTGCATATTCATTCGTCTACTCACTTGACAAGAATCAACAACAACAAATGCAACAGTAATACAATATCTATTACAACACTACAATACCTATTACATAAGATTGCAATCGGCGAGGAGAATTCTCAACCTATTTTTATTCCTCTGTTGATATAAATACAAATCTTGTTTTGTGAATGTGTTCAATACTAATCAATAGTGATTTGTTGTACAGATTATAAATCAATTTAATCAAATGTTGCGAAAGTTGAAAGCTTAGTGTCAGAATAATCAAAAGATATATCGGAAAAAGTGAACAACTTGTATTATTATTCTTGTGGTGGGTTTATTGCCATTTATTTGCACAAAAATTGCAAAAAAATACGGAATCAAATACCAAAATACATCTATGCATGTAGTACACATTTGCAATTTGCAAAAAGGCAGATAGTTGCGGAAATTTGGACCTGGACAGCAATCAGAGGAGCTTGAGCGGCTCTTCTCTTGCGTGTTAACGGACCGCTGTACATTGTACATTGTACATACAATATTCGGAGGATTAAGGTAGGCTACTTTATTCTTTTATTGTGTAAACAGTAAACATACACTCACCTTATACATACATTGTTTGTCTCATGAGATGATATGCAAAACCCGCAATAATCCTGCAAGTACGTAAAATTGGAAAAATTGCCTACTTTTGCTCATCAACTTTTGGTTTGTTTGGAAAAATTACTGGCCATTAAGCATTACTAACGTAATTGTACATACATGTACAATGTACGAGCATTGATAGTTTTTGGTCAGTTCAAGGCTGAACTTTTCCCCTGAAATTTCGTCCCACGCACACAATTAAAGTTGAATACTTGGAATTGTAGACTGTTTAACTTTTGGCAAAATTTGTAGTAATTTTCCTCTTCAACTTGCATTGAAAGCTTTGATATATTTTTGAAAAAATGGCAATTTTACAATATACAATTTAAATTTAAAATCATATGTGGAACAATTAAGGTAATGTTTGTATTTTTCGATTTTACTTCTTTGTAAAAAATGGGTAGTTTTTTTTTAAAAAATGGCCAATTATTTAAATATTTTGTCATCATTTTGCCTATCCGACCCTTTCTTATTGGATATTGCGAGGGCGGAAAGAGAATTTCCCTAATTTTTACTGTATGTATTTTGTTGGAAAAGTAAATTAGACGTTTTAAAAAAATTCAGAGGACATCCGCATTTTGAAAATTTGTTTGTTTACATTTACACAGCATAATGTTATATATGTATATAGTATATAATGTGCAATAGAAATGAGATTAGTGTAGGTCATCGGCTTGAGTAATTTCCCAGCAATTATTCATCATTGTATGTACATTGTACATACATATTCGAGGACAAATTTATTATGCATTATTTCTTCCGCTTCTACGCCTGACGCGGACAGATTATGTATGTGCGTGCACTAAACACCTGTAATTAGTTGATATCTTTAGTATACAAACATTATACATAAATGCCATATGGCAGGCCGCAATAAATAACAATTCGTTGCTATGGAAATGCCATATACTAAAATACAGACCTAATTCGTTTATTATTGCGGCCAGCCATATGCAATGTGTTGTACATGATGAGGCCAATTTGAGGCCAATTTCAAGGCCACAGAATAAGCTAGCTTAGAACAAGGGGAAATTTTCATGTCATTTCTCCAGTGACTTTATTTCTCCTTTCTTCACCATTAGATTTATTCAAACGGTGGAAATTTTCCCGGATGGGGACTCTTCAATCAGGTTAACCGAATTTCCGGAGACGGCCAAACATACAGTCGAATTCAATTTCCCTTTATTTTCTGTCGTTAATATGACTGCTCATGTATTTTACTTAAAGCTCCTTTCATCGCTAATTTCCAGCATAATTTTCAATTATGTCCAAACGGCGTTCAAACCTAGCACAAAATTAGTAAACTTGCTTAGCAATTTTTCATATAGTCCCTTGGAAAAAATCAAAAATGTCATGAAATTTTGACACGATTTTGACACGAAAACTTTATCAACTTTGATCAACTTTTCATGAGATTATGATGAGAATCAGGAACATTTGTTCACCCTTAGAAAAAAACCTTGTCAAAAAATTTCGTGAAATTTTGACACAATTTTAGTCTAATATTTTATCGAAGTTGATCGAATTTTCAATCAGATTTTGACGAAATATCATGGAAATCTCAGCAAACATTTCATAAATTTTTCAGGGGATTCCAAACGATTTTTTAGAAGGGTAATTTTGTCAAATCTCGTGCAATTTTCATGAGAATTGATAAGATTTTTTTCTAAGGGATTCGATTAGATTTCACAAAATTTCATGATATTTTACCGAAATGTTACCAAAAATTGATTACCAGAAATCGTGTCAAAATTTTGTAAAATATTTTGCCAAGGGATAAAGACGGCCACTTTTTTAGCGGGTTTTCAAAATCCCTTAAAAATTACGGCAGAACAGAATTTCGAAAAAGATGAAATTTCAATCCTTGTATTGCATTTTGCTATTCCTATATTCCTATTGTTTGGCTAAATGCTGGAAGATGTTGGATACTGTGCAAAAATATTACATAAGAGTGCGGCAAAAAGATGAGCAGAATAATAAAATTGCAGGTGCAGAATTACAATTTGCACATTATTTTTAGCCCACAGCCCCTCTCCTTTTGTCTTGTTCCTCGTTTCATGCATAATGAATGCTAAATGATAAATTTTGAGTGTATTTTCCCCCGAATGAACTATTCCGGGCTAGTCCACCGTGTGCATTTAATTTTGCATGAACGAATGTACATATATCTATCTCCATTTTCCACCCATTCATTGCACAAACTGTGTACGTATTATATACATTGTACATACAAAAACCTGGTTATTTCCTCCGTTATGTTGCTGATTGGGCAAGTCGTTCATTCAAATTTATGAGGGTGAGCTGACAACGGGAGAAAAAGAAAATGAAAGGAAAATAGAGAATTTTCCGTGTATTTTTGGATGAACGAGCTTTTGCATGCATGTATAATGTATGTATACTCGTATGTATGTATTTTGATTTCGATTTCGTGCCTCGGCACAAACCATTCCATTAATTTATGAGCCTTCTCTCGGCGGAAGAACCGCAAAAATCACAGAGACAAAGCACGCCCATAAAAGACTAATAAGAGAGAGAGGGCAAAACCTGCAAAAGAAAAAACGAAGAAAAGGAGGGAAAGGCACGAAAAAGGTGATAAAGTCAAAAGAGGAAAGATGAAGGTGAAGGTAAAAAGCCAAATAAAATTTCCTTTTCCCATAGGTATATAAATTCCCGCGATCCACCCTCATGAACATGGGCATTTTTTTCCAGGAGTTTTGATACGAAAACACATTAAAAAAACATTTTGATAAAGGGCGGCCCTCCGAATTTATCTATTATTATCTATTTCTGACTATTTCTCAAGGTCTTTGCACTCGCAACAGAAACAATATTGTACATACGTCAGAAAATTGCAGTGCAATGCAAATTATTATTATTGCAAACGAATTGCAAATTTCCATGCATGACTGGATAAATACCGTTGTAAATGGTTGCCCGGGCAAAATATGTTTACATGGAGAGGAATCCATATAAATGTTCACGCACTTCCATTTCCCCTATTCCAGTTCCATTTTTATCCAGCTCTTTTTTTATCCCTGGCCCTGATCCATGATCCATGATCAATTGTGTGTAGTGTGTTCATATATCTGTCGGATGAAAAAGCTAAAGGACGAATTATTTTGGGCGTCATTTTAGTTTCTGCACATTAGCCAAATGAATTTGATTCCGTTGGGTGAACTTCCGCGGCTGACCTTCGCAAATTGTTCGAGTCGTTCGTTCCGTTTGGATTTGGATTTGGCTTTGGCTCTAGCTCTTCCCCCGGTTCTCGTCCCACCCCCCTCCCGCGTCTTTTTGTAGCACACAGCTCTCAAGTCTCAAGGACTCTTCCACGTACATACATAATATTTTCCAGCATTTCCGTGTGGCTACATATATATGGTTTTGGTTTTGACGTTCCCTTTGGCATTGGCCTTTGTACAGTACATACAGTCTATATATTGTATATTGCTTTGCAATACTGATATATGTACACTGTACACTCGAGGATTTTCTGCAGGAAATGATGAAAATTTACTGTTGCTTTCCAGCCATACCAATAACCAATACATAGGGCAAAAATCAATATTTTGATCATTTTTCAACCGTTTCCCCCCTGTAATTCCCCTTGCCAATGTTTATTTACGATTTTTCGGGGATTTACGTCACGTCCACTTGAACCCTGTGAAAATCACGTTCTGAAATGATACTTGACACAAGACACAAGTACAGAGAATATTATGGAATATTATTATCATGGAGACGTTTTACCTTTTGATAAATTGAAAAAAAAATGTTTCATGAAATGACAGTTGCATCATTTTCCCCGCAAATTGTCGGTATACTTTTTGAATGAAAGATACATTTTTCCTGCAAAGTTTTTGTATCACTTTTTTATTTTTCCAAATTAGCGACCTTCACCTTTTTTCCGTTGAAGAAAGATGAACTTTCTTTTGTGCACATCGTCGTTTATGGTCTTCTTCTCCATATTGTGCTTATGTACAGGAAGGATAGGAAAATTGTTCATTGTACTTATGTATTTACAGAAAAATCCTACCTATGTACTTAGTTTCCTTTCAGGGATATTAGTTATTTCCAGGAAAAAGTTGTTCATTTACTAAATGTAAAAAACAAGCGGCGTTGAATAGAAAATAGAACCAACATGGACAAAGATGGTTCACAGTTCTTATTTTTGTACCTTTATATTGTAGAGAGCCTCAAATTAAAGAGGACGGAATTTAAAGGTACAAAACAAGAGCGCAATAAATCAGATAATTAATAGGTACTTTACTTATTTACTCCCCATATGATATGAATTGGCCTCCTAACCTCCCTCCTGCTTTTAATTTGCTATTTGGTAATTTCCTATCATTATTGTGTGAATCAAAGGCATTCTTTTTTCATTTTGCTGTTGCTGTTGAACGCTGGGGTTGGAAATGGAATGCAAAAATTCAAAGGGTGCCCAAAAAAGTCCTTAATTAAACGCAAAAAGAAAATTAATGACCAGTGTTTATTTTTTATTTTTCCTTTTCAATTATTTAGTGTCTGCAAAAACTGAGTACCAGTTAGTTAAATGAACCAGTACATGGATGATTTAAAAGAAAATTTGTTTGTGAATAAAAAAAAACGCCGTTGCAAAACTTTTTCAAGTAAACTTTATATGCCAAAATTCGGGAATTGAGGAAATTTCCCAAGTTTTGTGCAATATTTACACGTGATGTTGCCTTAAAATTCGTGTGCAAAACTTATGTACATCTAATATTAAATATGTACATCTACACCTTGATAATTTCCCGGTATTTTGAACTTTTGACTTGAAAAGGGCAGGGAAAATTACAGGAAAAAAGAGAGATGAAAGAGAGCCGGATAACGAAATTCGGAAAGAGTAGATTGTGCATAGGAAACGATGTATAGGTATGTATAAAAATCATGAGAATTTACTGCGGGTTTTCTTCTTTTCATTCGTCTTCTGCCTCTCGGAATCCAAATCCATTTTAGCCGTAGCGTGTGTCTCTCTCTTTCTCTCTTTCTCCTGAATTTTCCATGAGATCCGTTCCTTTGAATCTCGGGGAGTCTGAGGAAATTCTTTCCCAACAGTTTGATGTGAGAGGGGGACAAAAGTCGGGGAAATCACTGTGTACTGTGTACACATGCATATATGTATAGAGAAAGGCCAGATTCTGGTCATCCCCGCATCGCACTATAATCAATATTGGTCAAAGGGTGGCCAAAATTCAAATTTGGCAACCTTTTCATTCGAAACTTTTGAGATTGCGGATCACCTGCAAACATTCCACTGACCTCGAGACAAAAATATTTTGAAATTCTGACAACGCCGTCTACCGGATTTTTTGGCCCAAAGTTGGAACCTGTAACTACGCTCCATGCTTTTCTTATGGGAAGTATGTTTTCGACTGCTTCTAACAGCGGTACATTACCATAAAGTGGAGACCTATTTTACCCGATGCGGGGTACTGTGAGACTTTCATCTAAGGTAGTCCCATCTTGCGCCTTGTTGCGCCGAAGAAAGATATCTTTGACAATATGCAAAAATGGTGTAAAATAATTAAGCATAAGAAATGCCTTTAAAAGTCAAGTAAATGTAACAAAGTTAGTATGACAAGACCTCTAGGGGTGCTCCTTCATACTTCAACATGACCTTAAATTTATCTTGACCTGGGCCTATTTTAAAGGTCAACTTAGAGGTCAGTTTTCGGGAAAAAAACAAAAAATCGAAAGCTTTGGCAGTTCTATAAATTTCAGTGTGTAGTAAGCTTTTTCGCTCCAAAAAAGCTGTTTATCATTGATTTTCATGAGAAGCTCTTAAAGGTTTGGACAACTTTTCATGTTACAATTTACAAGAATTATGATATGCAAAAAAACCAAAGACAGCAGGAAATCATCACCTTTTCTGAGATTGGGATTCAGGTACCGTGACTCGAGGCGAGAAGCGCCACTTTTTACTGACTTCCATCTAATAACACTCTCATTTCTGTTATAGTT
>JAQIVE010006849.1:0-11079 GCA_034698285.1 Sminthurinus bimaculatus | reverse complement strand
ATCATTAATATTCTGTGTATTATACACAATAATATTCATTCTACCAACCTACCTACATTCGAATTTCTGTTTACTGGCCCTTAAGCGAATAAATAAAGTAAGTGACCCATTTGTTGACCTTAATGAAATATAATGTTAACCTTATTCTCCTCTAGGCAATGTTAGAAATGCTAAAAGTTTTAATAGTTACCTTATATTATTACCCTGAAGATCCGTTGTGTGTTTTAAAACTTTATTTTTCCCATTTTCCTTTCTCGATATGTAATTATTGTTATTGTCAGATAAGATAAAGAGATAGAATTGTGTTAAATTCTCTTTTACTTTGTGTTTTCACTTCATTTCCACCGAGATCTTTTCTCATTTTCTTTATCTCCATATTGACTCCTCTGACATGCATAAGTATAAAGTATAGCCAACCTTGCTCTTTCTAGTTTTTCTGCCCATCCACTCATCTGCCTTTCCTTTGTATACATACATAGGTACATATGGTTGTTTGTACACTTTACACTGTCTGTACATTTACAGTTTTCCCGTCGATTGATGTTGAAGAGGGCCAAAGTTTTTAGTAGTGAATCGAAATTTGAACGAACTCTCCCATGGATTTCTCTGTATCAAAACTTTTTCCAATGCTCATGTACTTATGATCATTATATTTTATACGCTTTAAATTAGTCCCAATTTTTTGCACAATTCCATTCATCACGATTCTTATAGGGAAAAGTTTCCTCGTGTCAATGGGAAGAAAACCAATCAAGTTTGAACTAAAACTGTTAACATTTCTTTGCAGCTGGTGGTTATTTTTACAAATATATAAATTTATTAAGTGAAAACGGTGCAGCTGTAAATGCATCTATTTAGGTGTCAATTCAAAGTTCAAAGCATGTCGGCACTACTTTTAAATGAATGTAAAATCAAGCTAACGACAAGCGCATTGGGCAGGTATTAGTGCTTATTGTGTACATATTGTCAAAACTATTACAATCGGGAAACTGGTAAAACACCCACTGAAGCAAGTTGAATATTTACTTGTTCGTTTTGCACTTTTCATTGGAAATGATTAGCAAGTTATTGCTCTCCATTTTCCATTATACACTTGGAAACGAGCACGACTGGGAGAAAGCAGGGAACCAATTCACTGGTAAAAAAGTTGAAAAGTCGTGGTCCTTCGGCCAATATCGATAATGCTCAAAATGCACAACTTTTCAACTTTCTCAACACCAGTTACTTGGTGCGCCTTATCATTATTCTGCATTACACTGGAAAACTTTGCTCAGCGTTCGAGAAAACGTGAGCTGGGAGAAGATGATTGTAAGTTTTAAAAATATGTACGAATACGATAAAAGGGGAGAGAGATAGTCCAGCTCAATTGATGTAGGCATTGTACAATGTACACAACAGCCATCATTTTCTAATACTTTTTCTTCAACTTTTTATTCGCATATTTCCACTTGTACTGCTGCTCCAACTTTACTCCAATTGACAAGAAGTTCAAGAAGAAAGTCAAACCCCTTCTTATTTGTGAATCTCCAGCTGAATTTAGCCTTTATCAATTTCCTCCGCCTCTTTCCTATACACCCGTAAAAATGCGCATATACAATATACTATACATATACATATGTGTCATCATTATATTCATGACTGCATTGACGCTAATAGCATAATACACACGTATCTACTTTGTACATAGTTTATCGTACGTTCTATTCTGTTATGTTTAACGTCCATCACCTTTGGATTTGTCTCGCAGCAACAGCCGTTAAGGTTTCGCTCCTTATTGTCCAATGCTATTGTTATTTATCGATGTCTATCGTGAGGCACTGGCACTGGCCTCATGACATGAGCCAAGCATGGGCAAATCTTATGCGATTAGTGTAGTAAGTAGTGACAGAGTTGCCAGAGATTAAATAATAAATTATACTGTGATATAGTCTGGGTTGGTGCATCAGACAGTATTATTCAATATTCACGAAAAATTGTACGCATATGTACAATGTACATGATAGAGAATAGAATAGAACTTTAGTAGTACAAAATCGACAGCCGGTATGTATGTACCTTCTGAATTGTCAACTGATTGTGAGTTCGTCTCGAGGAGCTCTTTCTGTAGTCCATAATTTCAATTTACAATTCATAATTCATCCCTTTCTTGGTCCGTCATTCAGTGTAGCCTCAATCAATAGTGGAGAAGATTGATGGAAAATGACATATTAAATGTGCAGACGGGAAAAAATTGACAAAAACTTTCGGGGAAAAGGTGCACTTGAGATGCAGGTACATTATATATATATTATACATATGGGTGTGTATGAACGAATGAATTCTATACATTACATCTAATGCTCAACAGCCAGAATTCGAGTTTCAGGTTATCTATTAAACCTCTTATAGTAATAATAGTAGAAGTATAAAAAGAAGACGACGAAGAAACCAGGCACGTTTTCACTGAGAAAAATTTGTTTCTCCCGTCAACCAATTTTGCCCGTTTCGCTTCTTCAGAATGTTGTACTGTGCTGTGCGATACTGGCTTGTGTGATATGGTTCGGTCTGGTCTGGTACGGCCGTGCAGAAAGCTGTGAGTGTGGAGAGATAAATATGCACGTACCAGTATAAATATCTTTATATTCATCAAGATCAAGTCTCGGTGCATTGTGTACTGTATATTGTACATACATACATGCATGCAGCCCACACTCCATTTCTAAAACCCATTTCCATTTCTATTGTGCGTATGCATGTGAGTTTTAGTACCAAAATGGAAATGGAAAATGGTCAATTGTTGGATATTTTGATTGTGATGCTTCTGCTGTTGATATTAATGATCATGTTGGTCATGGCCTAAAAAAATTGTTTTCTTCATTTAATGCAGATACTTACCAACTACTTTTGAAAAAACGTTCTATTCATGGGATATTTGATAGAGAAAATATGTCAAGTCTTCTATTTCTAGGAATGATAAGTCAGTTCATATGTATCCCTTGCGTAAAATGAAAGACATCTATTGGATGTATTATTACAGTAAAAAATCCACTAAGCATCCCCATTAGTAATGATAAAATCAATAGTAAAGCTTTTTTTGATGTTTATGGCTCAATCATATTTCTATATGTATATTTCATGTCATAACTCTCATAGCTTATAACATTGTTACCTTAACGTTGGTTTTTCATTCGTAATCATTCGTTTCGAAAAGTTCTGCTTGTAAAGATCAACCAGTTTCTATCCTTAGTCAGTCGTATTGTGCGTTAACTTTGTAGGTAAGAATAAATTTGCGATTTGTGATTCTAGGTGAAAATGTCGTAAAATGATGCGAGAGAAAGGAGTTCAAGGTTCGAAGACAGTTTATAACCAGATAAAAAAATAAAGTATGTATAAGTACTGCATGTTGTCCTTTTTCATACCGATTGCCATAACCGCACGTTTAGGGTCTCCCGAACGTATGTAACTTGTTCATTGTTTATTGGTCTTGCTATCATTGAATTTCCCCATGCCATGTCATGGTCATGGATATTGTCCACAGTTGAGCTTGTCAGCGAGAAAATCCCAGCAAACTTTCTCTTGACTGATCATTATGGCAGAGTCTTCATTTCACCTCGTTTCTCTTACCCTTGCTTTCCAGGGTAGACAACCGATATGTGTAGATGTAGACACACACATAGAGACACATGTATACAGTATACTTGCTTAAGATGGATGGATGGATGGATGGCAGTGCACTTTTGCGTGCTGATCGGAGACTTGAGATCGGTGACTAACGATCCACAATCCCAGAATCAACTTGATCCAATAGTTTTGTTTTACTTGTGAGCCATGTCTGTATTCTTTTGCTACTTCTTGTTTTTCTTCTTCGTCTACATCTTCTGATCTGACCATTCATCCTTCCGATGGCTAGCCGCAAAACACACACACATACACATACACACACAGTAACTCAAAGTCTAGTTTTGTAACTATACATATCAATGTTACAGATACAGCTCGGGCTCGGCATGCAATGTGGTGGTGGTGGTGAGCAACTGGAGAAAGTACAGTAGGACTTTATATAACGTGTGCCTGGTATGGAACGGAATAGATGGTGGATGATGGTGAGCGGTCAGCGAGTGGTCAGTTATATGGTTGGGTATATTATTGACCACTTTTGCTGACAACCACAAGTAAATTCAGTGGTATAAAAAAGATTTTGATGGTCTCTGGTCAAACTCCTTCTTGACTTTTACTTTTACTCCAGTGGTACATAGTTGTACAAGTTGTAGAGGATTGTAGATTGTAGTGATGGAGTAGCTTTAGCTTGAGCTACATACATGCACAGATAAAAAAGGTAGGAACATTTTCGTAGTTTTGACCCGGTTGCATAACATCGTGTTTGGAATATCGATACATACATACATACATACATACGTCCAAGTACAAATACTTGGTACATATTTCTCATGGATTATTCTGTTGGTGAATGAGACCCTGGAGACTTGAATACAAAACACTCTCGGCTCTTGGCTGGAGGATTGTCTGCTGGCCTCTTCCTTTTCTTCTTCTAGATGCTTCTTTCCTTCTTTAAATTCTGATCATCGTCGTCATTGTGGTCCAACGCTAACTGTGTATAGGGAAAAAATAAAATGGGGATGATACGTATCTTGTATTATATCTTGGCTCGAGTTACATAAGATACCACAATCTACAATGTAGTGCAATATGTTAATACAGGAAGTTGAATGCAGGATGGACTTTTTTCTCAACTCATCTCAACATCAATGTGCAGTATACAAAGTATTATACAGAGTGCGATTGGGATCCGTCAGTCTGCGTCTCACTTTCTCGCTTTCTTCGCCCATCTCTCGTTCCTTCTTCTCAAAGTTGACTGTGCCTGCATGTAAAATGTAAGCATATGTTTGTGTGTTACTTCTTATTTGTATTGCGTGGCGATAGATTTAAATTCATTCGACTGCGACGTAAGCACTGTATGTCTATACATATACATATACATAGATATGCATTGTCAAGTTGACATTCTAGTTTTGGACTTTCTCCGTTTCTCCGCCCGTCTTGTCGTTTTGAGGTTTCTGGCTTTCTAAATTTTCATTTCATTTCTTCCCCTCTAGATGAGTTTCTGAATGTGCCATTTTTTCGTGCTCCGTTAGACGTTAGCATATGGTTTGCTTCTTTGGATTCCTTTTTTACTCTTGATCTTGTTTTTTGGCTCGGCCCTGACGTACAGGCCCATTGTACTATATACTATACTGTATTGTATTGTATTTTATCGTGTACTGCCTTGCACATGGCATGATATGGCGTTGGCGATGTGGGCTGCCGTCATTCAACAAGGAACATTGAACGGGTGTAAGTAAATGGCAAGGAAGATGGTATGGTATGGTATGGTAAAGCATGACATGGGATGGCATGGCATGGCATGCAATGACAATGCCAATGGAACTGGCAATGAGTGACTGAGAAGAAACCCGGAATAGGACAATTTTCTCGATGCAGGCATGCATATTTTTGTACATTGTACATGTGTATCACTATATACATAGAAATGTATACTTACATGCAGAGTTGAAGATTCTGGCAATGCCACATGCATTAAAATTTACAGCCATCATTTCATTTAGTACAATATACAGATATTTGACATGATCACATATGAATGGAAATGAATTCCAGCTTGTCTCTTATTATTATTCCCTTATCTTTATTCTTTTTATTCCTTTCTCGTTTTTCCTGCTCATTTCTCCACTTTCCGCCGTCCTTGTCTCATTCCATATGTGGGTAATATGTATGTATGCATGTATGGATACGTAAACGGGTTTCAGAATGTACGTGCGTATTTTGGACTCGATTATCTTGTTCTTATTCCTCAATTTTTTCTATTCTTTTTCCCCTTGAGAGCATGTTAGAAATTTCATTTACCACATCAGTCAGTATAGTTTTACACACGAATATATAATACAGAGCATTATACATAGTATAGTATAGTACAAAACGTTGAAACTTTGCAGTACTTTTGGAGTAGAGTTACTTGGACATGGAGGTACGCTCCCTTGATTTTTAATAAAAAAAAGTATAATATTTCTCATCCCATTTGTTATTGTTTTTCTGGAAACAAAATGAAAAGAACAAAAATATCTGTAATTACGTTGAGTATGTACACATATCTGTCCAACAAAAAAATAAAAAGGGATCCAGGAAAAAAGCCATAGAAAAAAAGATTGAGACGTAGTAATTCGTAGACTGCGATTCTTGCCAGACCACGACATGTATTGTATTATACTATCTTCTGTAGATACGCATCGTCCTTATGAACGTAGGATGATGTGGTTTGCCATGCCAACGCCAAGTGAGCGGGTTCACTTCCGTTTGGGCAAAGTACAAATGGTTTTACATGTACAAGTATATATTTTTTGGTATTTTGCATTTCGTCGTATCATATCATATCTTACCCGAATATCATCATATCATTTGATTTACTTACTGTGCCCAGTTGCGAGTAGATTTTGGAATATTTTTATGGATATGTATACATGTATGGCGAATGACGTATGACGTAGGAGTTGGCTTAACGTAAACGAATGAAGATATAGAGAAAGACAATGGAATATTATAAATATACTTACTGCATGCTCTATTTTATGTACTAGAGGACGAGGTTTTATGATTTTCTTTCGTTTGGAATTTATCTTCAAATCTATTCCCATATTCGTCCGCATGTTCCTTATCCATTTTGACTGTCATCTTTGGCTTGGTAAACTAAATATTCTGAGGATCGGAACACGATTGGTTGCAAGTCAATTTACAATAAGGGCATTTTTGTACAATACATTCGTGCTTTGAAAGGGAGAAGGGAAATATTCGGGGAAGTTACACAGTTTATAAACTTAAGAAGGAGAAGCAGTTACGAAAACTAGACGAATTATAACACGTATGTATAAAGATTTCAAGAACGTTTTGTAACCTCAGATTCCGTTTCATGTAAACATAATGACGAATTTTGTATTGTTGCTTCCATGTTGGCTATACAAATAACTATTCAATTTTTTGTACGATGTGTTGATGCGATAAAGGAATAACGAATAAGGAAATGAAGACGGAGAGCTGGAGATTAAGTTTAGACAAAATGCGTATACCACGTATATTGCAGATGGTAAACGACTTTTTGAATCGAGCACGCTGTGCAATTTCTAGGTAATTGTAAATTATTTTGATGACAGATTTATCAGACTCGTGGGATTTCCTCTCATAACACACAAGTTTTATTGCCAGCGATCATTTATTGCGTGTATTTTCAAGTGTACCATGTATGCACGCTTCTATGTACATTGTACATATCTGTAAGTAATATACAACAGCATGTATATTAATTGTGTATGCATCCGAACGGAGCATAATCTGCGGATAATTTACAACGTCTATACAATTGCACCCTCGCTTTCTTATTCTTTTCTCGGCGAGCCAGCAAAGACTGTAGTTAGTTGGAAACTACGTACAAACTGCTGTATATAGTCCCACACAAAAAGTGTTCTACATACTTGAGCCAAGTCGTAGGCACTGAGTAAATCAAAAACTCATTAGTCGCCGGGCTTATTACGACCGTGGCAGTCAAGTGGGGGTAAAGCGTGTCGGGGAAAGCGGGTGAGAGCAAAGTGGGATTATTTGCAATGCAACATTATACATACTCATGTACAGAAATACATATTTAGACCTATCTACATCGTATCATATACTGTATCTGTAGTTTTCTCCCGGTATTTATCCCCCGAATGCTGGTGAAATTTTAATTATTTGATCTATGCATACATGTTTAATGTTAAACCGCCAAAGAACGTTTGCGTTCCATGCTTCGACAATTACTACAATAAATTTTCTCTGAATTTTGCGAGGAAGAGCCTAAATTGCGACTGTTGGAATTTTTTCATGGTTACTCTGGAAGAATGGAATTGTATTTATTTATGTAGAAACAACTATAACGGTTATTACTTGACGTACACACATTTTATATTAGATTCCAAGTACGAAACCTTGGTTGATTTTGCTACTTTTAAGTAATTTTGTGATGTGAGGAATTTGGCAAGAGGAGGCGGATGATGATCGATGATGATGGTTCATAAACTACTAATAATTGTAAATTAAATTGGAATTTATGAGCTTGCTAAACCAATTTGGTTGAAAACTGCGCGGTCTATACTTACATATGTAGGTATACACATTACACATCCTTACATACTTAAGTGCAGCCACGATTCGGTTCCAATAGTTAAAATAAGCATGGCCAACATTCAACTTGTTGCTATGTTGTGTGTGCTCTATGCTAACTGACTTTCCCCTGATTTACACGTGTTATATTTTGTGCTGATAGGTACATGTACACATGATATGATGAAATCTGCTGTCAGTGTTAACACAAAAACTAACAGTTTTGATTCCGACATTCCATTTTCCTTCTTGTTCATACATAGCTTCGTACTTTACATATACCTACTGTAAATTGTACATTGTACATACATGCAGTTATTATTGCTCATAAAAAACTATACGTATTGCTTACATTTGGCTGTATGGAATTCAAATTTTAAAATGTGAAATGAAAAGTCCAGCTTTCAATTCCTCTGAAAAAATTCCAAAGCTCGAATAACGACGGACATTTTAATTTGGTTATGTAGTAGTAGTACATAGTATGCAATACGATTGGATATGTAATAATCGTGTCATGTGCCATGGCAAATCAGTCATCAACATGTACATTGCACATATCTACATTTTTATGCGGTTAGCTCGTTAGCGATATTGACATGAATGTTTGTGTGGAAAATTAAATTATTCTTCGGTATGCTTGACCATCCCACTATGTGCTTAAAATACGTATGTATTCTTATTGCGTCTTTCGATTTTGACGTCAAGAGTAACAACGTTGAACGGCGGATCTCTTTATTGCTCCAAACTATTTCAGGGTGCTTTGATTGAAGAAACATTATGGAATAACTATTGTTTGATGGCAATGTATGTATACCATATGAAAAGTAATACGCAGAATTTTTTTATGGAAGGAAGGCAACAGTAATCAAAGTAATCGAACAATATTAGTTTGTAATTAATTATTGTTGAGATTCGAGGAATATTTTGTTAATTAAATTGTGTAAACATGCAAAAAAAACTGTTTTGAATGAGCTTGATAAACTTTGCCTTGTTCTTGAAAGTTCTAGAAATAAATTACAGGAAATATTTTTTCATTGAACTCCTTCACGTTTTATGGTAGAATATGCTAGAATACAAAAAATTAAATGCAAAACTTCAGACTTTCTTTGTATTTTCTAGATGATTCTTTCATTCTATTGTGTTTATTGTGTGTATATTGCACAAAGGTCCAATGTGTATTTAGAAAGAGAGTTTTGCTTTATTTTTAATCTTTTTTTCACATTATTCTTTGTAGCTGCCTTTTGAAAATAGGCAGCTAAACAAAATATTTCTTTTTTTGGTTCACAACCACGTAAAAAGAAGCCTGTGAACAGCTTGTAAACAAAGGTTCCATGAACTGTCGTCTTTTGCATGGAGCAAAACAAACTTGGGGGAAATGGGGCGACGGAAGAAAAGGACATAATAAATCAGTTCTCAATGAAACCATACTTATCTTATTATTAAAAGGAATTGCTATGTGTGTCAAACTACGTATGTAAATTCAGAAAAAAAGTTGGACAAAACATGGGTAGCGGTGTGTTTTGAAGAAAGAATCTTAATAGGAGAAAACTGACTTGTAGTAGATATACAAACCTACCTATTAAATCTAATTAGCTTATATTTTTACCTGTTTTAAATTAACCTGTGAAAAAATGATATGAGAGATGTGTGGGTGTTAAAATCAGTTCAAAATTTAAACTAGATCAAATGTAAAGATCCTATCAGCACTTTACCGGTATTTGAATCTAATTTCTTTATCCTTCATTGCTTAATACTTTTTCCATCTCCCCTTTTGTCGATGATCAGGATTCAGGATATACACGTTTGATTGTTGAATCCCTAGAGAATTACTGAATGAACAGATGAATGGAGTGGAGGATGGAGACGGTGATTCAGGAAATTGGGAAAAGTGTGCAGAAAAATCTTTTGGAAAAAAGTTTACTTTTTTCTTACCTCAATCTCAGTTCTGCTCTACATGTTCAATACCGTTGATGGACTCCAACTAAACTACTTTTCCATGTAAATCTATGCAACCGTGAATGTCCTTTCATTGGCATTATGCTCAGGGATATCTTCGTTTTTTGCAATACTGGGAACGACCTAGAATTCAAGAAACTTGAGCTTTGTCAACTTATGTATATCAAAGTTTATGGCAGTACCGTATCCGTATTCCTCCTCTTAACTCTGTTGCAACAGCAAGTTTGTTTAGCTTGCTTTTAAATACTCAAATTTATTGGAAGCTTCCTGCTTAAGGGGGTGCATCTTCTTTGGGATCATTAAAATACTTTAGTCCACTCTCGTCTCGTCAATTAAAAGTTCTTGTATAGTTTTTTTAGATGTTTTCGTCGCAATCCTTCCATCGGTTCCTCTTCACGATCTGAATTTCACAATTAGTTTACAATGTCTATTAGACATAGCTGTACGTTGTGCAATGTACATACCTAGTATGTATTAGTATGCTAGAACATGAAATTAAGAGCAAGCCAGAAAACTTCTTATATTATAATCCAATAAACAACATTAAGGTTAAGAATATGTACGTAATTAGTTTACCTTTGCTGAATTCCCGTGGGTATTGCATAATATAGCCGATCCTTGGATGTTTACGCATCTTCACAATTCCTAGTTAAATTAATCGGCAAATTTGTTTAGCTAAAAATATAAATATTCATGGGTAGCCTTAAGGTGGAATCGGAAGTAAATTATGCACAAACTTTGTGCAAGTAGTTCATACGGTGCAACCTAAATCCTGCAGAAGTTTGTCTAAAGTCTAAAGTTTACAACTAAAAATATTGTACAGAAGCTGCATTTTTATAAAAATTTTCAAAATTACAAGATTAGTTGTTCTGAGACTTAATCTCCTGCTTGTGAATAAAACAAAGTCATGGAGTCAAAATTTAAACGGAAATATTATTAAAT
>JAQIVE010006848.1:0-11081 GCA_034698285.1 Sminthurinus bimaculatus | reverse complement strand
CCCAACTCCTGACCCTGCAAATGTGAATGTGAATGACCACCCGACAGATGGAGCAAGGCCATTATTTGATCCAGCGCCATCTTTTCAGACGTCATCTACTTTGTCGAAGCGTTGGATGAAAACAGACACCCATGGCCAAAGGGGAAAAGCGCGAAAATACAAACTAAATTTGGACGTGATTCTGATAAAGGAAAACGGCTACCGTATCGTTAGAGAGGTGGATTTTGTAGAAGTAGAGGATCGTCCAGACGGCAGATGGCTCGGAATACACTACAAGTAAGTTTTTTATGCATTATTTATTATTTACCTTGCATACTAATTAATATTATGTGGGATACATAGCATTGGACGATGCAATGATTGACAAGATAATATTTAATTAGTATACATACATAGCATGTGTGAGGGATTGCGGACAAAGATAAAAAATAAGGAAAAAATGTGGCTTTTATTTGCAGGTCAACTTATATTCCTGAGACAATCGCCCAAATAATTGGTCCAAAAGAATTAGAGGAGTATCACAAGAGAGGTTAGACGTGCATCTATTTATATGTATATATACATATATATCGTGTATGATGTAAATAAACAAACATTATATATTCTATTTAGACTCTATAAAAACATTAGTTGAAACCTTTCGACAGAAAGCCAGAGAGAACAAGAGACGGGACGAGTGACGGATGTGCATGTGGTGGTGTCGACGGGCACTCATACAGAACAAGGAAAGCAGAGTGACGAGTGAACAAACTCATTTTTCAACCTTGGATTTATTTTCGTGCATTGTACACAATATTTTTTATTCATTCAAAAAAAAACGCAAATGTTCAATTTGGCAATATTAATTCATAATTTTTAGTCATTGCATAAGTATAGTCGACGGGGTCTCCTCTATTTGTCCAGCAGCTGCACTGAAGCTTTCCTTGTGTTTGTTAAATTTAAATCTCTCTTTGCAAAAAAGTCGTTGGTGCAAATCGAGTCGAATTATGAGGCGACCACACCAGTCGCACGATCTCCTCGTTTTGACCTGACAAATTGACCCATGCTTCTCAAAATTGACCTGGGAAACGAACTCCTTCTTACACATGTCACATTTTTTGGGGGCAAATGGCGTTGCATTTTTGACTGGAGCTAGGGCATCTTCTTTGGGCTCGGGATGGCCGGCCATCCGTCTATGATCTCGCAGGCTCCTCATGTAACGGAACTGTTTGCCACAATGACAAACTAAAGTTCTACCCGAATGCACCTCTTTGTGAGAGTTCAAAGCCGCTTTAGTGTTAAACTGCTTTCCGCAGTCCTGCAATTTGTAAAAAACGAAAATTTAATTTAATTTTTAAAAAAGTAACAAAGTCCTGCTCTGCTCTTCGTTTTTCTGAAAGTCAATGAATTATAAACAACTTTAATTATTAATTACAATTAAAATAACCTCGCAAATGTATTTTTTATCCTCGTCATGACTTTCCATGTGATTTCGCAGCTTGCACCTTGACACGAAATTTCTTCCGCATATGTCACAGACCCAATTTTTTCCTTCTGTTGTAAATAAAGGAAAAATAAAAAACAAAATTTAAAATTACTAAATAGACCAATTCAAATGTGAAGAGAATTTAAAACGGTGTAAAAAACAAAAATGCATTTAAAATTTATAACAATTAAATTTAAAAAAATATTTTTGTATTACCAACGTGAACCTCTTTGATATGAGCTTTGATCTGCCGAAAAGTCTTTTTCAGAGCTTTGCACTCTCCACATTTATAGAAATCTCCATGAGACTCTGTTAATTTCTGGATGGTGTAAATGCCATCATAAATAAAATTGTTGTCATCTATTTTGTGGGTTCTAGTCGGTCGTTGTAAAGGTTCTAATGGAAAGATAAAAAAAAATCAAAGCAATTTAAGATTAAACTCCTCGCTAAAAATTCTTTGAATTTTTAATCTGACTTTACTTTTGTTTTACCTCCATCGTGTTGTATATCAATGTGGTTGATGAGCAGGGATCTGCATTTATAAATCTTTGGACAAGTAAGACAATGCAGCTTGAATTTCCCTTTGCCGTCTTCATCAAACTTCTTTTCATACCTCCACTTGCCTTTGTACTCGTAAATGTTCTCCCCGACTTTCGAGTCCTCGGTTTCTTGTTTTATGGCCCGAGAAACAATACTTTGGCTGGGAATCAGGTCAAGGTCGGATTTTGTAAGGCATACAGAGGGCTGATAACCTAAATACAACGATAATCGATAATTAAAAGATAAATTTTGATTTATGACGTCGTTAAAAAATTAGATGTACTTTGATGATTTTATACGCACATAAGTACAAAACAGGGAATTATTATGACATTAATTTTACATTTTACATACGTTGCCGAATGAGGCGTCGCATGGAATAAATTACACTGTCATCACATCTTCTTTCCTGGTCATGTAAATTCTCCTCCTGGACAAAAGCCGTGGAGACTTGAGCCACAATTTTAGAGATTTGATTTTGTATCAATTCTAATTGACTCTGGAGATTACAAAGATTTGATATAGTTTGATAGCAGACTCCACAAAATAAAGGCGGAGAAAAGTCCTCATTTTTAATTTCATTTTCCAGGGATGAACCAAAAAGTCCGACGAGTGGAGGTGGGTAGAAATAATGACAGAATATTTTCCAAGTTGAAGGGTCTAAATTATGGTAATTGTCACTATTTCTTTTTCTTTTTCCACTGGAACTTCCATCAGCTGATTGAGATTTGGATTGGGATTCAGATTGACAGACGAAGCACTTTAATTCATAGTCCATGTTTCGAAATGTATTTTCCTTTCAATGCGATGCTCTTGAATAATTTAAAATGAAAAGCACCGTTAGCTACAATTAGTACTAAATTAGACAAGCATTTAGTGATTTATTGACATAGGAAAAAAGTTGGATTCTCACAAAACAAAAAAAGTTAAATTGCACTCTTGACTTTGTGTAAATTGTAAATGTTGACAGAAATTTCTTCCGCGAGATTTGAAATTTTTTCCCGGTAGACAGAACAAGGAGATGTTTAAAGCAGAAAACTTTCTATTTTTGCATTTTAAGCTTGTGGTTTTGACCAAACCGTGGTTTTGATCGTGAGATTAAATACTTACTTGGCAAAATATATTTTTTAAGGGAAATCACTGCAAGAGAGTAACAGATCGCCACGCCATGGAAAATTCTATGCATTTTCGTGTCGGGTTCATTGTTCCTCATTTTTTAGACGACAGAGCATGCTAGAAATGTCGGTTTTCTTTAGTGAATTTAATTCTACCTTTTATAGCTCAACAATTTAAAAAACGGCGGGCATTTATCAGGATGAAGAGAATCGGACTACTTGACCTTGACACCTTTGACCCCCAACTTTTCATCAACTTATTCGTGGTAAAAATAGTTTTCCCAGGGTCGTTGGTGCATTCTACGTCTTGGACAACCATTTCCATATTTTCTGGAATACTCGTCAGCCACTTCATCCTGTCGTCACATACCCAGGGATTACCTTTGAGCAACAGCTTATGAATTGATCTACTAGGGTAAAGAAGATTTTTGAAAATGTTCTCGGGTAAATACTCGAGCTGGTTGTGTTCCATGTTGACGCGGCATTCGTACCTTTTAACTACGTGCAATTCATTATCTTGAAAAAAACCCGGCTCAAAGCTGCTGGTCCCCTTCTTGCCCGTTGTCAAATTGTTGTGACTCAGGTCGATTGTAAAGGTATCATGTTGATAGTCGGGAAGTCGAAATGCCCGTTTTTCCAGCTTGTTAATTTTATTTCCCGCCAAGTCAATTTTCTTCCAGCCCTCGAGTCCGTCAAAGGCCCCCTGGCCTATTCTCCGGATTTTGTTGCCCCTTAAGCTAATCTCCGCCACATATATTGGACCTCCCAAAGCTCCGCTCTGTAGGTCGTCGATGCCATTGTTTTCTAGGGTCAGGAAATAAGGATGCTCCTGGGATGAACTTGTGACCCCGGGAATCAGGGGTGACCCTCGCTCCACACTGGTTAAACTAGGGCAGTCATTTACGGTCAGCTTAAATGGACCAATCACTACGTAACTCATGAGGTTAGCCACTTGTTCGTTGGACAAGGCCGTTTTGGTGACCACAACTTCCGGGACGGCTGGATGGCCACTGCCCGTGAACCGCGTTACTGTTTTGAGACTTGGACATGCGGTGATGATCAGCTTATTGATCCTACTAATGCTTGCAAAAACAGGATTGAGGTCAAGAGAGGTCAAGCTGGAGTTTGTGATGGAGAAGATGTTGCTCGATAAACCATATTGACCCCCGTTGGCGGCATTAACATTGACCATAAACTCGGTCAATTGACTTTGACTTGACAGGCCGGTGCAGGACATGTCCGGATCTGTTACCTTTTAATGGATATCAATAAAATTTCTGTTAACGCTTCGAAAATTCTAATATTTTTATCTGTGATCTCGGACAAAATTAGTTATAAAGTTTGCCAATTATTTTAAAGGTTAGGCGGATACCTTGTCAAACGGATTCTTGAAGGTTTTGTCTTGAACCGGTCGACAGCGGCAAAATAACGGTTCGTTATTAGGCGGGCAATTTGTTGTTGCTGCTTCAGTAGGGCATCGGGCGATTTCAAGAATGATTACGCTTGTCGTGGTGACCATAAAAGCCAGGGAAAAAATGGAGTTTTGAGCCATTTTGAAAATTCCACCCTAGGTTCCCTGACCTTTTAAAGTTTTTTTAAAAAATATTATACCGTAACGAATAACCATAGCATTTTGTATTGAATTCGTCATTGATTTTTATTGATCAAGGTCATAATTTCCCAAGTAACTATACGTAAAGTAGCATTTCAAAAAATATTTATTTACGCGGTCTTAATTTCTCAAGCCGATGCCGGACCAGCTTGTAAAGTCCGGAAAACTTTTGCACAGTTAAAAACCGACTCATTTGCTGACGATTGGCCCAAATGACCTCCGCAACAAAAATACCCGCAGCTACACTGACGGCCAACGTCCAAGCAACCAAAATTTGACCAAGAGGCAGCCCACTGCCCGCAAGATTGCTTTCGGGTCCATCGCTAAACCACCGGCCAGGTTTTGAGTCCCCGGGTCGTCCCGTTTGGCGGAGGACGACAAAAACCATTTTGTTGTAATCCTCCGTCCATCGGTCAAAAAGCCCGGACTCCATCACGGCCAAAACTATCCGATCGACCCGCCGTTGTATGGGCGAGTGCTTTGGGAAAACTAGGTAGGTCAAAGCGGGTTCCATCCCACTAGTTTTAACGACCAGTTGATCCTTGACCTTTTTGAAGTTGGGGGTGTCGGGATAGATGGCGAGATAGACGAGGAGCTCCAGCTCGAGACCAATACAGATGTGACGACTCCCGCCGGTGACCTCAATGACCCGACCGAGGCAGTCCAAAATACTTTTTTGAGATGTAGCTAAAGACATGAGGTGCTCGTATACGGTGTCCTTGAAGCTGTCCTTAAGAAAAAGGCCGGTAAAGGCAACTCCGGCGGTGAACTTGCTAAACTGGGGTTTCCCCGGGT
Source organism: Sminthurinus bimaculatus (assembly GCA_034698285.1). Lineage (NCBI taxonomy): Eukaryota > Metazoa > Arthropoda > Collembola > Symphypleona > Katiannidae > Sminthurinus > Sminthurinus bimaculatus. Next base: position 5,554 of record JAQIVE010006848.1, on the reverse strand, counting down.
TGTACAAGTTGAGGATGTTTCCTAGTTTTGGTTCCATCTCCGGAACCACCAGCTTGCTCATCAGGGTCATGCAGTGGAAGGATATGGAGATAATACAACATATCCACCAGGCATACAGTATTATGCGGGTGGACAAGGTGACCTTTTGTGACCTCGGATTGCTTGACTTTGGGTGCCAATGGAGATTCAGGCTGAGCATGTTTTCGATGGAGTGCTGAAGGTAACTCATTTTTAAAAGGAGGCCACAAACCTTTTTTAACATATCGCTGTAAACGAACGAGTAAACAAATACCATAATGAACATTTTAAAATTAATTTTCAAAAATTTCCAAAAATCCGTAAAAATCCCCAAATTTCAAAATTCCCCAAAATCCACCCAAAATTCTCAGCTTTGTCCAAAAAACATCTCAAATTCTCAAAATTATGAAAAAGTCACCAAAATTAGCCCCAAAAATTTTCAAAAATTTATCAACATAACCCCAAAATTTCAAACATTTCAAAAACTCGTCAAAATTACCCCAAAAATCTCGAACATTTCAAAAACTCGTCAAAATTACCCCAAAAATCTCAAACATTTCAAAACCTCGTCAAAATTACCCCAAAAATCTCAAACTCAACAAAAATTTGAACAAAATTACCCCAAAATCTCAAACTCATCAAAAATTTTGAGCAATTCGTCAATACCAGGGCGATTAACCTAAAATTCGCTTTAAAATCTTTGAAAATACCGCAGAAGTTGTTGTCAAACACCCAAAACACATTTAAAAATACCTTATCATGCCCCAAAAAATAGTCCAAAATATCCCAAAATCGGGTATTTTGGACACAAAATTTTAACTGGCTAGACAGCCAACATTTTTTTTTGTTCTAGCTTCCGCCAAATGATAAAAGCTTTGTATTATTTTGCTAAAAAAGTTGCTTATGATTGCTCTTACAAAATTACGTTTAGATGACCTTTAACCTCATCCATCCTGCTAATTCTTTGATTTGAGTCGAGCCGCTTACAAACCCCAGTCATGTGGTTATTATTGCTTAAAAATATGATGATAGGAGTGAGAATTAAAATTGACAAGAACAAAAGCGCCTGAAACTCCTGGTTTATAATGGACAAGGTGGAGGTCACGGGCTTGACCTTTTTCTCCATGCGCAAAAAAACAAAAAAAAAAAAACAAAATAAAAAAGGCAAAATAACTTCTTGAGGAAGGTTGAGACAGACCCATTAAACTAGAGGACATGTTCAAATTCCCGAACCCAAAGCCAACCGCCATCGGCTCAGCATTTAAAAGCTCTGCATAGGAAGGTCGACCATTTTGGGGCGCAAGACGAACTGCCATTCGCGCATTCAGCGCGGCTAGAATTGTCATGATGAGAGCGGTTGGTGGAGGGGTGGCGGTCACTTTCTGTAAAGATCGCGTAATTGCTTTGTCAACATTGGCATCCGGTTGTTGGGAGAGTAGCAGCATAATTTGGTTTCCTTTTGAATTTTCGGTGCAATCTCGAAAAACGAACTCCTTGAACGGACTTTCGACTTGTTTGGTTGCTTCATCATTCAAAAACTTGTACCGGCTGACGAGAACTAATTGCGGGACGGTGGAGGCCTCTTGCGGAAAAACTGTAAAAATTCGGATTACTCCGTCATTCCAGGTCAGCTCCAACTTGTGGCGAATCCAGCAGAAAATCGGGTTTGAAATTAGGAATGGGCCCTCTTTATTCAGAAATTTGGGCCCTACAAAAATGTATTTGGCGCTCCAGGAATTGAGCGAGGCCTTGGGCTCCATGAGGTATTTCAAAGTGTGTAGTACAGACTCCATTTCTAATTCGGTGGAAAAGTGGATCACAATTAGCAGATTTTTGGTGGATTTTGGAAAAATCTTGAAAAGTTTAAAGCGTTGAAGAGTTTCGCGATTTTTGACTTCTTTTTTATGTGATATGACGTCAATTGAAGCGACTGGAATTTCGGGAATGGCCGCAGAAATTTCAGAAAGTAAAATACCCGACCTTTGACCTTCTCGACGAATCGATCTGCTAATATCCATGGAGATTAAAAGTATTGCTGAAGCAGAATTGGATCTTGCAATGTCCCTAACAACGGGGGCCACTTTTTGAGCTTGAGTCTCCATATCATGGATTTTTGTGCTTAAGGTTCGACTTGCAAATTGCATAAAAATATACCAAATAATGTAGAATGAAAAAATTGGACATGCAATCATTTTGCTCCGTTTCCTAAAACTGAGGCGGAATTACGTATTTTACTCATCTTTTTTTGCGAATTCGGCCAACTTTTTAAGTATAATTAACAAGTTGTCGAAGTTTTACGTCCTGTGCCATTATTTTTTGGCAACACGCGTTAGAATTGGCTTTTGGGGGGCAAAATCAGCATAAAAAATTCAACCGTGCGCTGATGAAAATCTAAAATTTATGAGGCGGGCGTCTGACAAACTGTATCTGTACAACAACGAAAAGTAAACGCGGCGAAAAAAGTTTGGCGGATAAATTTTCCAATCTCCAAAAAGGTGAATTAATTGACCCCCACGTCCCACTTACTCGTCTTACGTTTTTTTCTGACGGTTTTTTTTCAACCTTTGGTGATAACATGAGCCAAGTTGTACCGGTTGCTTGGGAAATTATTGGACTACTTGCTTTTCCTATTGACAATTAAATGGCCAAATCAAGAAAATTTCCTACGACTTGCAGGACACATTTCGGATTTTATTCCAATTCGAGGCCAGAATAAATTGATCAAAATTTGGTACGCGGATTGACAAAAATCAAAAAGGGGGATGGACGTTACTATGGCGAGCCCCACCAGCGTTTTGGCCCTGTCTCTTCTCACCTTTTTTGCAACGACCATTTTTTGACGACTGTTCAAGGTTCCTCGTACCTACAAAAAATTCTAACAGAATTTCGTTAAGATTTAAGCCATTCAAATTGTCCAGAGAATTTACCCAAAACTTTCTGCCGAAAGCTGTTGATGTCGGTCCGAATTCTGCAGAGTCTTAGAAAAATATCTGAAATCCTTTTTTTCTGTAGGTTTAGAATGTTACCAATGTCATGATTGCGCGTGCTGGAACGATTCCGCAATCGAGCAATTGCGACCACTCGATTCATGGATCCCATTTGAAACTACGAACTGTAGGCGCCAGCCAACTGCCAAAAGAACCTTGTCCAGCAAGCGAGCCACATGTGTCACGATTGAGGCCAGCACCAATTATGGCGACGGGGTTTTCATTCGTGCCGTGATGAATGGACCTCAAACGACCATGTGCTCGGCCAACGTGGATTTATTGGACGGACTCTGGGGCGCACATTCTACGGAACTCCTCAAACTTCAGGAAAAAATCAGAAGCGTCAAGATGTGCTTCTGTCAGACAGATTTGTGCAACAATGCCAGTCAACCATTGCCGGAGCCAGAAAAGCCCGAGAAAAGCTCTAGTGAGCCCGAATACCATTCCAGAATAACCTTGACCTTCCTTTCCCTTATTTTGACGACTTTGACCTCGATTGAAGAGATTCCCATTTCAATCGTTAAGGGAATAAAAGTTCCCGCGTAATGTGAAACGTTTAAAGAGAAATTGGCAATAATAAGCTTGATTTCTGTGAATTTTTGAATACTACCGCAAAAGAATTTGAGGTACAATGATTTTTTTTCATTTTAAGTAACCAATACATCGGACAAACTCCTTAGCCCTTCTTTTGTAAGACAATACTGCTGATACAACTGCTTCGATAATAAGACAGATCAAGCAACCTAGTAGTAGCCAAAGTCCACCAAAAAACACTAGGTGAATATCAGATCCTGTAAAGGACAGAGGTTGAAAATGTATTTCAGGAACATCCAAGTCGTTTGTGTTCAGCCAGCTAGCTGCTCTAACTTTTCCTTCTTGCTTCGTTAGATAATTCAGGACCTCGAGTTTTGCTTTAGTCTCTTCGTACATCTTTATGCTGTACAAGACGGAGAAGATACCGGATTGCAACAAGGTTGCCATGTTTTTTATGTGAGCCAATGGCTTCAGAACATTCAGACCTTCATTAATATTATACCCGTTGGATACCCCGAAAGATTCATCATGGATCCTGCGGTTGTGATGAAAAACCAAGTTTGGATCCCGCTCCATTTCCTTTTGAAACACTGTCCAAAATATACGAAAGTTTGGAGTAGGAGTGAAAAATGCTGTTTTGTCTCGATTAAGCCCCTTCTTGGACCGGATCAGTTTAGGGAGATTTTTAAGGCAAGAAAGTCGTCCCCTGTGAAGGAAACTTGCAATTTTTGCGTATTCTTGACATTCAAGAAGGTGGTCACAACCGGATTGTTCAAACGGAACTTGATGATTTGAACACCTGAAGGCGCATTGTCGAAGTTTTCCTGGTAGATTCGTGGCAAATTGAACGCGCGCTAGATTTGGATCAACGTCATATTGAAAAATACTAAGGGCGGATCCTTTGTGAGGCTTGTTACATTCAACATAAAACGAGATGTAGTACATTTGAAACTGTGATGGTGATGCTGCCAGATCTTTTAACGTTTTCCAGGTCATATGTCTTGGTAAGTTAAGGGAGTATTCGGATTTTATGATACCCCGGTATCCGTTGGTTAGAACCAGCCCCATGAAAAGCCAAACTGCAAGAATAATTTTTACCGCCTTTTTATGTGATGTCAGTATCGGCGTTTCCTGATCATTTTGTTCGAGCAGAATTCTCAAGAGCCAAAAGATACTGCTTAAGCAAATTTTGGTGATAGTGATCAATTTCGTGCGAGATTTGCAGGATAAAAACCACGTTGCTAGGGCAAAGGTGAGCAGGATACTACAAAGGAGGGCTGTCCAAACATACTGATCAAAGGGCTGAATGTAGATTTGAAGAGATGTATTTTCGTTCCGCACCCCATCTTTTGTGATGAAGGTATACCGAATTAGGGACACTGGGAACCACCACCACCCTACAAAATGCTCACTTTCAAAATACAAGGATGAACGCAGAATTACCAAATCTCGAGTCCTACTAGATGACTGCGTGTCCGGAATAAAAGTGATGTTAAGTCCAAATGCAAGAAAGGCAACTAGCCCATCACGTTTGAAACTCCTCGTGTACTCAGTGGCATAAGTGATGAGGATGGTGTGACGGGCTTCAACCTGTAGGGCCCTTTTTCTTGCCTTGATCATCTTTTCATGACACGGAGTTGCCGGGAGTTGAGGGCAAGGAAATATAATGATTAGATCTCTATGAAAACAGTTGGAGCAAACAAAGAAGCTAGCCATGACTCGTTGTATGGTACCATGCGCGATGCTGCTATACCCGAAAACAAAGGTCGCAAGTCCACGGAGTCCCCAAGAACTCAAGAATGCTGAAAAGTCTGCAGGGTTTAGAGTCATCCACTCTAATATAACGCGATAACTGGGCGGTTTAGAAAGCCTGTCGTTGTCTTTCGCACTTTCACTGCGATTTTGTGAGGATCCAACGTAGAAAAAGGATCCCCGTCGATATTCCTCCAGAAAGTTAAAATCCTTCCTTTCCAAGTTCGAGCCGAAAATTGTGACTTGAGCAAAGCAAAAGATGT
>JAQIVE010006847.1:0-11083 GCA_034698285.1 Sminthurinus bimaculatus | reverse complement strand
TATGCGTTTTCATTGTCGTTCACTAGATAATGTGCCATCAAAGTGCTAACTCGTTCTTTATTGCATTCAGCCATATGCATCATATAAATGCAAAAAAGCATACAATGTGTAGCCATCTCTCATGACATGACTCATGAATAACTCATTTATATATATATATATATATATTAAAGTATAATTACATTACGCTTCAAAATTTCCGGTCTTATACTCCATCTTTTCTAATTCTGTTTTTTCCCTTCTCTCTCAGTAATACGCCATTTGTTAATACATGTACTGAAGTGTCATACTTGTTTCTTCTTGGTATTTTCAGTATTTGTGCCTTTGCTTTGAAGTTTACGTAATTTTTACGTGGTTCAAATTGTATCCTTGTTGATCTGTTCCGTAAATTTTTTCATGCAGCTCTAGAACTGGTGAAAAAACCTATCTCCGTAGTAACATTTTGTGATCCTTGATACTAAATGTGCCTTCATAACATTTTACTCGAATGAGCGACAAACATGGCATGCTTGAAGAATATAATAAATGCCACGTGATTACAATGAAGTAAACTTGGATAAGTTTAGTTCATCTTTTTTGACGCACAAGCTATTTAGTGATAAATGTGAAAAATACGAGACCTCTTGCCAATTATGCACAACTTTTCGAGAGATTTGTCGAAATAAACAGCAATTTGCTTCTTCTTATGAAACAGTCGTTGGAAAACATGTCATTACTATGATGCATGAAATATGGGAAAGTAAAAGCAGTAAGAAGTAGGGCATTTCTACTTCCGTCGAATTAAACTTGTTATGGTTATTGTTCTTACTATGCTAATCTCACAAGATCATCAAAAATAATGAAATAAGTCTAAATGTATTATATTATGTACAATGTTCACGAATTTAAATTTAGGCACACATTTGTCTCATACTCGTTCATTTGAATAAACATCTTGTAACTGAAAAATGTACATTTTAGTACAGAACTGTATACAAGGTACATAAAAAAGGGGTTGTGCATTGGTGTAAAAAAGCTTAAGACAGTCTTAAATATGTGATGGAGTTTGGCAGCGCCAATACAAAGTGTTATGCCAAAGCGAGAATGAACTGGAAAGAAATCTGCTGGAAACTAAAAGAGAAAAATGGATGAGCTTCTAAATTGACAACTTTTGCCTTTGTTGTCTCTGTTTTTGCATTATTTTACATAAATGAAACTCAAATACGAATCCTGCTTCAAGATTGAGACTTTTCTATGAAGATGTATTTTGTGTACCAGAAATGCCAAGAGTTTAAATCAGCTACTTACGTAAGTGTATTTTTTGCTCTTACAGATAATACAGTACGAGAATAGCTTATACATTATACATATATGTGTAATATATATTATATTATGGAACTGCGTTGAACATATTGCTGAGAACGAGACTTGTTACTATACTTTTTGTCACAGACTTTTTATTTGCACTACAACGGGCATTGTCATAAGAATGAAGTACTACAGTAAGTATATCAGTACGTTTCCGTTTTCTTCTCTGCGTTAAACGTGTTTTTCTCTTAGAGTTTTTTACATAAGTATATTGAGCGCAGTACATTGAGCAAATTTGTCAAGCTTATGATTTATTGTGCAGAATACTGATTGTTTGATGATGAAATGACGAATGCTCACATTTTCCTCGTGCCAATAGCAATAACAATATTGTGAACAATTGCACTTAGTATAGTAATCACGGAAAAGACTCCGTCATGTTCTACTGTTTATTTAAGTATATTTTGTTTTTTTGTCTTTTGTAAAGGAATATGATTTCTGCATAGGCTTTTGCCAAGAATAAAACAAATTCATTTGGCTCCTTTTAACTCCAAAAAAATTGGTACATTAGCATCTCAGATCCTAGCTATAAAGGTTTTTACTGTACCTATTATAATATTACGTCTCTGTTGATGTATAATGTATATTAATGAATCATGCATAATATGATCCATGTTAAAAGAAAAGCGTACTTCTTATGCGTGTTTTTTTTTCTCAAGAATTTTATGGAGGGTCGCGTGCTAAGGAACTTAGCTAAATAAAAAATTACTGAAACTTTAATAAATAAATAATGTTTATTGTTTATTTTATATTCCGTTGTTTACTTTTATGCATAACATAAGTTTATAACATAAGAAATTAAAATCGAGCTAAAGAACGAAGAAAGTTTTTAAAATTTAATTTTTCAGCACTGTGCTGTCTCTTAAAAATTGAATCAAGTTTTCTCTTCTTTGGACCTTCTGTGGTTTAAAAACTTTAAATGAATCAGTCGGGCTTTTATTAAGCAGTCAGGGTTTTATTAAGCAGTCAAGGTTTTACCCAGGTACATTTCCACCAGATTTACTAGATTATCTCTTTCCCTTGTTCATTTGGTCTGTTGGACGTCGTACTGCACCTTTACATGCATTTACTGTGTAAAGTGTGGGAGAGTTTAGAGTCGGGGCTATAACTTTCTCCCTCGATATCTTAAGCTTTTTGCGGGCGCGCTTTAATCCTTTTTTATAGGTAATATATTACACTACACTACACTAGACTCGTTTTTGTTCTTAAACTTGGTTCCGCACTTGGACTTGTTCCCCCCTGGTTTATTATGTCTCTATATAAACAAAACAAAATGAACAAAGTTCGAAACACAGAGGGATCCTCATCGGCACTCAAGTACAAAGTATTTAAAGAGCTAATAGAAAAATTCTCCAAGCATAAAACCAACCTTTTTATATTTTATTATCATTCAATTCAATCACAGTTTACGGCATGCTCAAATTGTTTTTGGATCCACTAGTAAAAACTCAGCTCAGATGAAAGCAAGTGAAAGCATTGTGGGAAGATATTGAATGCAGAGAAGGAAGGCCAAGCTTTGTACGAATCATTACCGTCACTTGTGGTTTAACTGGCCAAGTAACAGTAAACCGGAGACCCGGAGTATATACGTAGGAAATCAATGTCTTACTAAAACCCAACATTATTTTTTAAGGAGTTAAAAGAATTGATCAGAACTTACGGTATAATCTGTTAGGTATTTTTGAATGGTATAAATGTAAAAGTTTCCACTTTCAAAAATTACAACCATAAACATTATGCTTGTGTTTTAAATACAAAAGTAATATTATTGTACTGTGAACAAGATGTTCAATAAAAAGCAAAACCGTGAATTTGAACGAGTAAACTGCTTTTTTATAGTGAAAGCCATTCAGTGTTATCTCCATGCAGTTATTATTCTTTTATTCACTGTATTTCAAATAATCTGCAGAAAATCTTCCACAGATGTGTATCTCGTTGTCGTTACTCCAGTCACTGTGTACAACACTGCACACACACACATGAACACAAATAACGGTCATTTATTGCTGGTGCAACAAATACACGTGCTTGTCGGCTTAAGAGACACATAGCAAACAAGCAAACAAAAACAATAGTAGAAAATAAATATCAGTAGCAGTAAAAAAAAGTCCATGGTCAGAACATTACAAGCTGTGAAAGCTCAAATGGCAATAACCTCCACAAGGTTAATATTACTATGTACATGTTTCACAGACTTTCTTTACTTTCAAGTGTATGAAAACTCATTACAATCGACCCTTAGCCCAGAAGCAAAACTTTCAACACAAAGAGAAATTTTGATAATATTATGCTGCAATTTAAATTTTTTAGAAAGTTTTACATAAAAGATTGTTTTAAAAAACCTGTTAAAAACTAAAATTCAATATAATCTTTTTTAAATTGGAAAAGTAGATAATGATAAAAACTACAGAAATCTTCCATTGCAACTAAACACTTAGAAAAAAAGCAAACCATGTATTTTGCTTCTGTACGCAGAAATGTCTGATGATTGGTATTTATATTTGCTCATTTCTAATGCATTTGCGATAGCACCGGAATATTAAAAGATGTACACAAAGAGAATTTGTATGTATATGTGTACAGTGTACAATGTACACTGCACATGTATTTCTATTAAAAATCATGCCGCATTTCAGTCAGATGTCTATTTCGATTTTTGGCAAAGAAGAGGATAAAACAAAAATTCTCTGGTGGAAAATGCTGTGATTCTGATTTGGGGCTTCTTTGACTGTACACAAATTCGCTTTGTTTGCTTCATGGCTTGCAATCCCTGGACAATTATTCTAAATCACAGATTACAATGTGCAGGCAGCCGTACATGTAGGTATGTATGTGCAATGTGCAACATACAAGGACCATGCGACCACGGTGGACAAAGTGTCGCGTACACACTAGAAGAAGTCTGGCGCATCGAACCTACTGGTGCTTTTCAACAGAATAAAAGTATTATATAGACAGAGCTCTGGATATGACCAGAGATTTTGGGTTAAAGTTACAGGTTGGACGTTTATTGCATATACCCATTTGTATTTGTACAAAAATGGGTGAGCCCAATTGCAGACGTTTACGTCGTTAATTTTTCTGCATACCATCTTTGGACTTCTGCGACCTGGTGAGTAAAGTAAATACGTACTGTACATGCTAAAGTATATTAAGACTGTCCTACTGTTAGAAAATGATCGTAATGTCGTACTATTGGGAAGTTTCTTACTAAAACAGCATCCTTAAAATGGAGATGGGATATGTGATGTATGTAATAATATTATTTTTTGATCAACTTTCTCTTTGGGAAAGTTGATTGCGAAGGTATTTGGTTTCATTCCTTGTATGAAGCAGAAAATATCAAATCTGGAAAAAAATAGTCTTTGTCATAACCATTACCATAACAATTGCAACACATGTATAAAATTCTGCTGCAAATATCTTACCAATAACAATTCCAAATGGAAACCTAACGAATCCATTAACGTCTCAGGCAGATTTCTATGTATTCTTGACTACCGGGTTTGTAAACTCTTGGCTTATTAGTAATGTGATATCGATTTCAAACAGAGATTTTTTGTCGAGCTACAAATTAGGACATGGAAAAGGCAAACCAATCGACTTCATGGTCAAAATTATACATACGTTTTCCCAGATTATAATACACCATTTTTACGCGGATTCACTATGGGAATTGTATTCTTGCTACAAATGTTGGAATTTTGGCAATGGTTTTCTATCCTGCTTCAACACCAAGAGCTGTATTGAATATTTTACATGCACGAAAACCATAGTGATGACATGATTGTGGAGGAAATAAATCAACTTGGTGTATTCTTTTGCTCATGGTCAATAAAATAGGTGACTGGAATCTCGCTCGGTGCTTGCTGAATATTTCATACATGAACGCCCAAGCACGTATACTATTTCCTACATGGATGATGCTCTATGACTATGTATAATGTATACATATATCCGTGTTGCTGTGGAAAAATCACGGAAAACTCCATTGTACTGTGCACAATAGAAAATAGACTGGACAAGTATCGACCCAAGGGTAGATTCATCCTTCATAAAAAATGTTGATTTGGATTCATCATTTCATTTCAGGAAACCCTTTTGGATTAGACACCCAGACTTTCTCTCCCTGTTTATATCTAGATATGCACATAGGTGTGTATGAAAAATCTACATCTGTATTCATTGTGTCTACATCTGCATTTATCGTATCTACGCACTGAGCCATGCAAAGCTGGACAAGACTAAACTGAGCTTTCCTTCCAATCGGAGTAAACTTCAATCTGCTCAATTTTATGGACAACGGGCAATGTACACACGTGGATGAACGAACACGGGCCTCATTTGTTTGTCTTGCATGTAGATAAATCTTGTAACTATACATACATTATACCGTATACAATGTATATACAGACATTGTGTACATTGGCGATTGGATTTAACAGGAAAAACGAAAGCGGCGACTTGCGGAATTTCCTCTGTCGAAAACATTCAAAAGGGTGATGGATATCTCGCCTATATCGTTACCACCATCATGATGCGTGCTTCACACTATATGCATACAAAGTTTTTAATAACAGACCAATATTTATCCCAAAATATTTATTGATAAATGATGCTTTTTACACAGGTTTGACACAGCACGTTTCTTGATTGTTGCTTTTTTGCTTTAGGAATCCGTTCTTGTTTGGACGCCAAAATATGAATAAAAGCAGCGGACATGTAGCTGTAAAGCCCAACTTGTCTCTACTGATAGACCTCTATAATGAGATACAAAAGATAGGTGTATTAACAAGATTCGGTATTTTCTCGTTTTGATTTGAGGCTTTCGTTTTGTCATGATCAACAAAACTACAGCAAAACTAAGGTTTTTCTTTATTTTGACAACAAAGCCACAACGCTTTAACTTGTAAAAAATTGTTGCGCTTTCTAAATAAGAGTGGATAGATAAGTGTGTAAAATCTGAACAAAAAAGGTTTATTTTTGTCGTCTTATCAAAAATAAACTATTGTGTATTCTCTATTCTGTCAGATATATGTTTATCTTAAAAATATATGACATGTATGATAAGGCAAATGTATATACCCAAAGGATAGCAAAAACGTAAGGATTTCACGGTCACTTGGGCAGACGCTTCGCCATGTGGCTGGAGAGTACTCGAGTAAAAAATCAGAATGTCTGCTGGAAAATCGGAATTGAGGGGTCCATAACAGTCCAGTTTACTGTTACTTTCACAACATTGTCCTATCATTGTAAATGAAGGAATCCGAATTCAGTCCGTGTACTAGAGCAAAACTCGTATTTAACCTGTTTCTTCTTATCTTATCTAATCTCGTGCTCAAGATGTTCTTTTTTGTTACGTTTAGAGAAAAACAGAGAGGCAGGGGGAAGGTAAGTGAGCACCGTGAAAACGGATATGTATTCTCCTCTATTTTATATCGTACAAGTATAGAGGAAGGAATATCTGTACTCTTTACACCAATGCGACTACATTCACCATTATAGTTGGCAGGTCAGGTTTTGTGGGAAATAAACGCTGAAGAGGGAGAACTCTGCAGCAGTTTTTTTTCTTTTGGTTCTACGGCTCCTTTTTGCATACCAAATGAAAAATTAAATATTGAGCACGGAGCATCTTCTCCCTGTTCTTCCACTGTTCTGTTCTGTTCTCCGTCTGCTGCATCGTGCCAAAAGCAGAGAGCGGAGCCCATACATATAGTCACAGAGACAGAGAAGAAGAGGCCAACCATAAAAAACGGAGCGGTACTCACATGCATGCAAAAATAAGGAGACGGAGGCGACGAAGATCAAGTCTTGACTAAGAACGCAGAACGAAGAGTAAGAAGAAGAAAGTTTTAAATGACTCTGTTGAAGCCTTTCGCATCTCGTTTTATTACAGCTTTGGGTTCAGTTGGAGGTATTATTTTTTCAATGGAAATTCGTACAAACTAACGTTATATGTATGTATTATTACTATTATTATTATACCCACACTCTTATTCCTCTTTGTTTGCGACTGTAGACAAATCCATATGTTATTATTTTATGTATCATATAAAAACTATACAACATGTATGTGGATATAACTATATACAGCTAAACCATATTACACTTTCATTACAGTTTAGCCTTTATTCTCCACTTGAACCTATGTACGCTTGTGTATGACAGAGGCCGAGTTCTCGGTAGTGTAGGTTTGCGCAGTGGGTCTCTGTAGGAAAGCGAAACTCTCCTTAAAACTTTTAAACTTTTATGCAGACACAAATATCTGTAAGTGTATATCATCAAATTTAAAAATGAAATGCACATTATTATGTTGCAGACTTTTTAACTTAATAACTTAAAATTTTGTCGACAGCGGGAGAAACTCGGGATTTGTTTTATCCTAATATTACGGAGGTTTACCATCTGATCCAGTTTTTAAGGTTTCTCAGCTTTTTTTACTGACAAAGACCTATCTCGTGCCATTGCTTTGTCATGGTTAACTATAAAACAAATTTTGTGCACTTTTTCAGCGGAAAAAATATTTTTGAGGTTGCAAACTGCAAAATTTTCATATGGTGTGGAAGAGGTTATATTTTGCAATAGCTTCAAGTAAACAGTTGCATTTCATTTCTGCTCATGGTAGTTTACAAATGGAAAAATTGTCGGCCCAACCCTAACGCGAATTTTTCGGGCCTACGTACTATTTACTATATAACGATTAACTATTATACATGTACAACGTACACATGTACGACGACATACTTTATGGATATTTCATTACAAAAAATAGTAGACTAATATGAAAAAAACTCTCTCAGTTTATCGTTCGCTCTTTCTCCACTTCTCGATTAGTTCCTGAGAAAAATAATTATGAGCTGCGGAAACTCGGAAACGTGGAGGATTTCTTAAATGCCTGTCGTTACAGCTGTAGGTATATTGAGATCAGACGGTTGACTTCAGTTGGCATTTGCCGTGAAACTGTAACTCTACTTTCTCTACGTTCTACCTCTCTTCTACCCTCTGTCCACGCACGCTACGTGTTGTGAATGACAAGAACCAAACGTGTTTCCCCAATTTCTTCTTTTAAACATGCTTGCCTCTAAATCGGCGGGGATTGGGACAACGGAAAATATCAAGAGTAATCAGATTTCCTGCATTATGCAACTTATTTTGAGTAGGATATCATTTAAATTGCATTGGTATATTTAGAATTGAGAGAAGAAATGATAAATTGGAATCTAAAGTGTAGGTAATGTAATCTCAAACAAGATGTCCATAATCTAAAACGGCAATAAGTAATGTTTTTATTCACTATAAAATCTCATTTTAAATCATGTCGGTGTATTATGATATTCTATTTTTAGATGGTCCACTATTATGATGAACATAATATGTTCACTGTGTATTTTATGTATACAAGTACATTGTATACATTGGTAATAGGAGATGTACATAATTTGTCTAGGTAAACGAACGAAATATTTACATAGGTACAAATATAGATCGAATGAGAATGGATTTTAGTGCCATCATTTGTTTTGATATTCCATTTGGGACTTGGAGAGGCAAAGAAAGAAAGCGAGCAGGAGAGAAAGAGTCTCGACTGATCTGGACCTACTCTAAACTCTACACAGATGAGGATTCTTCAATCGTACTGTATGTATGTATGTATGCATGTATAATGTATGTATGTGTACCGCACTTGGGCAATTTCTATTTGTATTTGTATTGAAGGGACTAGAAAATGGATCGAGGACTCATCTTTTATGTAAATATGGCTGGTACTTACCCGTATTCAAATAAACTTGATCCTCATTCCATTGTAACAATTGTCCAATAACAATGATCCTAATCATAGAACAGAAAAAACTATTTTAGATATTGGATTCTGCTTCCCCTCTATCAATTTCTCCAGTAGTTCCAGAACATTCCAACTGAGGTTTACTTCTATCTACTCTATTACATTGTAGGTAGGTACTCTAAAGTATATCATCATAATTGCTTCATTCATTTTCCTCCATCTTTTATTTTACGAATTCACTTTTCCGCTTCTCAAGTTTATCGATGACGAAAAATCAATTACATTATCTACAGTAGAGATATCTACAAAACTTTTGCATTGAAAAACAAAACATGGGATTTTACTTATGAGCAAGCTTTTTACGGCGAAGTATCAGGACTTTTGCAAATGCACTTTTGAATTGGAATCTCTTGAAAAAAGGTTTCTCCCTAGCACTTGAATCTCCATCATTTGATTTGTGTGTACCACTTCAGAGCCTCTTTGGGATGATACCTTTGAAAATATTATACCATGTGAAATAAAGGCTGACTTGCCAAGTGGAGCTGTGGAATCGTCAAAGTTTGCACCATAGACAAAACACAAATAAGATACACAAACACGCATACTTGATTACTCGGATCCGATAATAAAGTAAAGGTTACAAATGTTTGTCCTGATGTCGCCCAAATATCTGTATTTTGAATATTTAAGCAAGCAATGCAGGTCCAACAACTAGCTTGACTTGGTCTGACTGGAGTTTGCAGTATGCAGACATCCTTTTAAATTGTGCATATGAACGTGGACGCTAAAATACGTGAACAAGCTTTCTCTCATACACCTCTATTATTTCGCATAAAATCTTTACTTTATAAACACAAGAGCACACATATGTACATAGGTAGGATCCTAAAGTGGAGGATGGAGGACTGGCAACAGGAATAAATTAACTCTAGAGACTCTGGATTGCAAGAGAAGGAGCAGCATAAACGAAACTTGCGCTATTCAATTAGCCTAGAAAAATAGCCTTTAAATTGGGTTTTACGAACAAATGCATTTTGTATGTTCTCCTGCTCTTGCATCCGAGTTCTCAGTCTCAACTCATCTAGTCTCAAATCTCAAGTCTCCAATTTCTTCATGAGCTCCATTAAATTTGTGCGTGTGAGGGTTTCTCTCCTGCCTGTCTCTAAATTTAAGTTTGCGCTAAAGCTGGATTTGGATTGAAAGTTGAAGCTCAAGTCGTAGAATTAACGCTGGACTTGGGGGAATAGCATAGTTATATATATATACACGTGTATACCGTGTGCAGTTTTAGCTAACTGAATTTCTACCATGTCTGCAATCCACACCATGTATATTTCGAAGGTAGATATACATATATTATGCTGTATATAATGTGTATGTATCTCGTCGGCTGTACCTATAAAACGTTATTGAATTCCAAGGATTTATATTACTTTTAGTTGCTTTATGTGAATCTACGAATCCGACGAGATATAGACAAGCTTTTTAGGCATCCTGAGCATTCTGAAGAGCGTTGTGCTCAAAGGTCGGTCAAATTGCCAAACACGGAAAATTACACGTTAGAATTTTCAACAGAAAAGTTTAGCATGGACTAAAAAGTTATGTCGAGCGATATATCAAAATGAACTCGATATTCCTCACGTCTAACCGGTAAATGCTGAACTTCCCTATTAATGTTGCATTTACTGAAAATGTGATTATTGTAGTTCAAGTTGTTCCTGATTACGGGTATTTTTGGAAGAATAAAGATGATGATGCAGATGAGATGATGTATATCTAACTATATAGTTGTGAAAAGAGGCTGCGGAAATCAATAAAATTCGGCTTACGATTAGATTGCTTGGAAATTTTTGAAGAAACTTGACAGTTTTTCCGGTCCATTGCTAGCATGTTGTTCTTTTTCGTCTGAAAAATAAAGGCAGAAATATGGAAATGGGAAAAGCAAACGGGAAG
>JAQIVE010006846.1:0-11084 GCA_034698285.1 Sminthurinus bimaculatus | reverse complement strand
ATCACAATCCTCGTTAAACAATATTTTTATTTTATAAATATGGATAAATATACATTATTAATTATTGCTGTAAATTGGTTGTACTTTTTTGTGGAATTGTTATAAGTTAAAGATAAAATGGATTACATTTGATAATACGCTCGAATTTTTACAGCCTTCACCTCAACCTCAACTAATTAGACGACCCGTCCAACAACAACGAGTTATTCCAGCACCAGTAACAGCTCAACCAGAAGTACAATACCAGACTCGCCAGCCGCAAGTACAATATCAAACTCGTCAACCAATTCAGCCACAAGTACAGTATCAAGCTCGTCAACCTACTCAACATCCATCTACTAGGCTGAATGTTTTGGGACAAGACAGCAGAGGTAAAAATGAGAAGGCTACCACTCCAGCTCCAGTTAAAACCCTCAACCGATTCATGAAAACCAATCCAGACGGTAGTATGACCTGGGGTTATGAAAATGAAGATGGTACCTTTAAGGAGGAAACTATTGGAGTTGATTGTGTAGTACGTGGTAAATATGGTTACGTTGATCCCGATGGTGTCAAAAGAGAATATGAGTACCAACAAGGAAATCCTTGTGACAAGGACAAGAAAAATGAAGAAGAAGAAGAGGAGGATGAGGAGGAAGATGATGCTACTTCTCCTAATGCTCGGCAAAAAATTGCTGGACTTGTCCTAGCCCGTCCTGGAAAACGTCGTCCTATACAACAGCAACAAATATACCAACAATGATACCATAATAAATAAAATAATATCGCTTATCAACTATATAGTAATTAGATGATAAACGATTAATTAAATAACTTATCATAATCTCAGTTACTTATTTCTGTTTATGCAATGATGATTTTCATCGTATTACAATTTACAATGTATATATAATATGACTTCTCTAGATTTCCCTTTTATATACTTACTTTAAAAATAGATAAGTAGATTGACTTTTTATTTTTTGTGGATGAAGCATCCTCTCAACTAATCAAAAGTTACGTGATATTTTTTCCTATACGTGTATAGTGTATAGTTATACTTTTATTGAAAAAAGACTCTTTTTGTCAACAAATTATTATTACAGTCTTCTGTTTTACTTGTGTTCTTTTGTTCCATTTAGATGACGCGATGTTGTCTGTTTTCTATTGATATTACCCACTATTATGTTTTCTATTATGTATTACACTAGTTATCATCGTTTTTAATGTAAAATAACAATTTTTATATTTTTTTTAATGGTTCATTTTCTACTCTATTTCAGTATCAAAATAAATTGTTTAGAAATTATTATAGGTATTGTAGTTTGTTTTGGTGAGGCTTCAAAGATCTCTAGAGTGCCCATACAAACTTCAAGTACTTGTAAGAAACAAAAATAGTATATATATATAATATACATATAGTATTATCTCTGTGCCATATTCTGCTTATTTGTATACATCTAAGTAAACAGAATATGATATTATACAATATTATAAGAATTTTGTTTTAGGAATTTTATGAAACATTTAATTTACAATAATAATTGTAGTGCGTTTGTATAAAAATCAGTCATTGAGATGATGATTGTAGCCAGCGACAAAATCTAGGTAAGTCAAAAAACGAAACAAATGATTATATTTTTAAAATAATAGTATAATAACCATCATAATATCATATTATAGCTGCTGTTCAAATAAAAATAAAATTTTATTACATTGAGCTACACACTACGATATTCTGATATAATATTATGATGTATAAATGTGAGACTGTCTCGAGTTGAAGAAAAATAAATGAGCAAATCATAAGCTTACATTTATGAGAACCACAAGAACGTAATGAGTGTAGACTGTGGTCTTTTGTCCAGTACCATCATTTTGAATCTTTGTATGTTGAGCAGTTAAAATAGAGTGTGGTTCCAGAGAAATAAATTGAGCAGCCAATATGGACATACCCACAATAAAATTTATCACCAGTTCCTAGAGAATATAGAATAACCAGTTAGAATTAGTTTTCATTATAGTTGCCTTACATATATACACTCTCCCAAACATCATTAATGAGTCGTTTGTGTACAATTTTTCAAATGGAAGAAAAACCTTGATGATTTTTAACATAAAATGTGTATTATTATTATTACTGTAGACGACGCAAAAAGTCCCATTCTCGACGGGAATGCATTAGGTCCTTGTGAATCGAATCCCACGTTCAGTCGATATTGAAACCATACAAAGACCATTAAAATTAAAGTAATGTAAGATGTACTTGTGCTGATCACAAGTTTCAGTCTTAGAGCTGAAGTTGCTTTGCTCCATTTAGAAATTATAAAACTTCTTGCCAATTCCAGTGATTGTAGTATACACAAGAAAAATAGCACAACCTGTTGCAGAAAAAGTATAACATACATACATCCGACAGTTATATATATTAGTTTATCAGTACTTCATAATATCTAAAAGGATTTTATTATAATTTCAATTAATTGCTTACCACGGGTAGTCTTTTGGGATTATTTTCCAGTAACACAAGCCAAGGATTGTTGTAAAAAGAACTGACATATTGATAACTAGTTGTTTTTTGGTCTGTCATTATTACGACTTTGGTGATTTTATATCTTTACTTTTATTGAAAAACCGCAGTATTTAGTTGACAACTAAAAGTTACTTGAGATTCGAGACGACAACTTTACTTAAAATTAATTCTATAGTGTGTGGTCACAGTTGTATACTGATTCAATATGTCATTCATTCAAAGGAAAGAATGACTTTCACGATAAACAAACACGAAAAATATGTGTAATATGTGTGTTATTTATTATGTTAAAACAAAATATCCAGAAAACGTTCCCTTTATTTTGGAATCGATTGTTTACTTTTTGTTCCTATTCTTAGAAAACACAATTTATAATCTATCACATCGTAAACACAGATGTTACGGCGTTTGAGGCAAAAGATGGTTAAAATACAAGGGAATACATAACTGTATTATGAAGTACAAGGAGCAAACTCATACCCGTTTACTCTCATAGTTTAATATTTAATACTGAAACTGAACAATGGTACTTTCACTTCCAACTAATAACAATATAGTTTTGATGTATTTTGTAATACTATACTCGTTAAATTTTTGTAGACATGAAAGAAAAAAGAAACGTTGTCTGCTTCACTATTTTTAACAACGGCTTCTTTTATTTCAGTTTTTATGAGATTTTATTCAATTGGTTTTCCTACAAAAATGCAATGCGGTGAAGTAAAAAAAACTGAACAACTAATGCACTGAAAACTAAATTCTGTAAAATATAAACTGCATGAACAAATGAATGAAAATTTTATGTGTGTGTGCTTGTTCCTTGAATGTATTGTAGGTATGTGTATATGGCTGCCTGATTGAAACTGAAAACTATCAAGAAAAGTTGTTTTACTTTGCTATTTACATACATACATAGAATAATAGGTATGTTAGCACGTAATATAAAACATATAACGCCGTGCATCAAAACCAACTAACTATATAACGAGCAACTATAGCATTAGTTGTAATAATGAAGTGTGTCCTATCAAAGTGACATTTAACTCGTCTTCTTCTTACCATCCTCATTCCTTATATTATTATCTGTAGGTAACTGTATATTAATAATATACATATGGATACATCATACCCTGTACACATGAATCTATGATGTTTATTTATTATCATCATGGTTTTCATTTTGACGACCTCATATAATAATCTATGTCCATAGTCCATACATATTATGTAGTTCTGTACTCGGTACATTGTGCACTCAGTATACACGCATGTAGATAAGCAAAGCATTACTTAAGTACATTTCATACCATTATATTTAATGTACCTATAGGTAAAGAGTACTCATTCTCAAGATGATCTCCAACAACGGCAACTTGTTTTGACCCACTCCCTAATACTCTTTGAACAAACGAGTATGTATTAACTAACCACCTAATACTTGCATACTTCATATACGCATGTACTTATGCTACACCTTTTCTTCTTCTACCCTCAATGTATTTTATCGAATGAGTCATTTTCACATTGCCCTCAGATATAAAAAATGAATGGTTTAATGCTAAACAAAAAATGTAAAGTTGTCTGTTGTCTACTATGTAGTCTGTAGTCTGTAGACGGTAGACAAACTCTTGAGCCTACTCTCCACTGTAAACTGTAAACTTATTGTCAGTCATAACATAACATAGCGACCATCGGCCACCGACAAACGTTTGCAATTTTTCCCTTATTCCAATGCAGTATTAATAATGCGAAACTGAAATACATAATGCATATATATATTTTCCGAAAGAAAAGCCAACTATTAACGCTGCCATAATAAAATAAAACACTGTCTTTGAGAATATAAAAATGGGCTACAGTTATATTTTACACTAAAAGGAAAATTTTATTCATAAAATATGTGGTTGTCACACAGTGCAAAAATTTTGTATTAATCGCATATTATTGCCAATCTTTTGCCAATTATTTTTACATATTCCCATATAAGAACCTACATATTATTATTACTGCCTACGTACGATTAGATGCATTAGGAACTTCAATCCATACAAGTGCTAAACGCTAAACTAAGATTTTGGAAACGTTTTCTTGCCCGTCGTTTTCCATTTCCACCTTTGAATTTCTAGAATACTCTATATTTACTCTATCTGCTAAAATGCTTACTAACATAAAATAGAATATGATAGATGTATAGACCTTATTTAGCATATTACGCAAACTGTAAACTGTAAAAGTTTCCAAAAACCCGAGATTCTATGCGAAATTTTATCTGATATCCTATAATGGTCCCTATTTAAGATTTAAGACGAAAACCTAATACGAAAAATAAAAATAGGCAAGAAGTAGAGGATGTGTTTATACTCTTATTCCGTGTACGAAACGATAATACATATGTATAATATATACAAACATATACATAGGTTAGGATTTGGACATTGTATTAAGTATGTACTTATACTATACTCACTTACTTACTAAATCACCGATATACCTCAGGACAAGTTTCTAGAAAGAATGAGAATTTTCGGGATGTGACTTTTTCCCTCTGGATTATAACGATTAACAGAAGGATGCCATTCTGCAAAATACAAAGTTCATATTAAAATAGTCCATTAAAATATTATTTTAAATGTCAATATCACTACAATTATTATGATTTCCGAGATTAAAACGATTTGTTCTAACGAGAGGCGTATTCTCTGTACACATGCATGATATACATACATTAGATAACATTTTATACATTTTATACATCTATAGAGGAAAATCTTTCCTCTTTCTGTCATACAGCTGATGTAAACAAAGTATGTATCTGCATACATATACTTTGTCCGTAGAAAATTCGAGACGATCATTCTAGAATGCGCACATGTATTCCATAGGTTTCCGTGCGATAATATAAAGCCAGCGGAACCGGCGTAGTAAACTCAGTATACAAAGTGCAAGCAAAGCGAAAGGACGACACAAAAACGTTCTCAGCGTTAAACCACTTTACTTACATTCAACATTTAACTGTCAAACTATTTACTCACATTGACGTTGTGTACTTATCTAACATTTTAAATTGTGATTATCTTCAAGTTTTAACAAGTGTCAACTATTGGATTTTAATTTACATCGCATACTACAAACAAGGTACTTACAATTTTTTCAAAAAACTTTTTTTGACATTTTATTCGTTACCGTAAACTTAATTTTTTTGTAGCATAATTTTACAATTTCCTGTTTTTTACTGTATTATACATTTGTCTTTAAATAAGTACCAATCGTTTCTAGTTCCTTACTATGTACATACAAAAAGTCGATCATTTTATTATTTCCAAAAAACGACGTTATAATATAGGATTATAGATTCATTTGACATTGAGATTTCAAATTTTTATATGTATTCCTTTTGGTTTTTGGTTGTTTTTGTTTGCGCGTGTAAAAACAAACAAGTATCATGATTTGTAATGGTTAAAAAAGGAGTTTAACTGTATGTGCATGGGAGGAAAATATTCGCACATCGTGACAATTGAACAGATAAATACGTATTTAGGTTTTATGGATTTCTAGTGTATGTATACATTGTACATAATATTTATACATACTCGTGTATGTAATGATGTCTAATGTTTATTTTGTGTTTTACTTTTACACAGATGACTGTAGATGAGCCACAAGGAGAGACTTTCGCCTTTCAGGCGGAAATCGCTCAGTTGATGTCCCTGATCATCAACACATTTTATTCAAATAAGGAAATCTTTTTGAGAGAGTTGATTTCAAATTGTTCAGATGCTCTGGATAAGATTCGTTATGAAGCTTTGACGGATCCTAAAAAGTTGGAGGATGGAAAGGATCTCTACATCAAGATCACACCAAATAAAGAAGCAAGGACATTGAGCATTCGGGACACTGGAATCGGAATGACTAAAGCTGACTTGATCAACAATTTAGGAACCATTGCCAAGTCAGGAACAAAAGCTTTCATGGAAGCCCTCCAAGCTGGTGCTGATATTAGTATGATTGGACAATTTGGAGTGGGTTTCTATTCCGCCTATCTCGTAGCTGACAAAGTGGTCGTCATTAGTAAGCACAATGACGATGATGCTTACATTTGGGAGTCGTCTGCGGGCGGTAGCTTCATCATTCGACCCTATCCTGAAGAGCGTGGTCATTTTGCTCGTGGGACAGAAATTATTCTCTACTTGAAAGAAGATCAAGCGGAATATTGTGAGGTAAAACAAAGTCTCGAATTTTTGAATATTTTATTGTAGTGTTATATTATTCAGCATTTTGTATTTTGTGTTTTCCATCTTTAAAAGAAATACATTATAATAATTGTACAAAAGGGCCTTGTTTGTCAAAATTTTTACTTCATATATGCTACATATTATGGGTATAATAATGTGTGAAGTAAGGCCAATTGTCCAATTGTCTTAAACGTTTATTTTTATTTTTGTGTATATCTACAGGAACGAAAGATCAAGGAAGTTGTGAAGAAACATTCTCAATTTATTGGATATCCAATCAAATTAGTCGTGGAGAAAGAACGAGAAAAGGAAGTCGACGATGTTGAGATGAAGGATGAAGAGGAACCCATGAAAGTAGATGAAAATGAGGAGAAGGAGACTCCCAAAATAGAAGATGTCGAGGATGAAGACGAAGAGGGCAAAGATAAGGAAAAGAAAAAAAAGAAAATTAAAGAAAAATATACAGAGGACGAAGAACTCAACAAAACCAAACCAATCTGGACAAGAAATCCAGACGATATTACCCAAGAAGAATACGGAGAATTCTACAAATCGTTGACCAATGACTGGGAAGACCATCTTGCTGTCAAGCATTTTAGTGTTGAGGGTCAGTTAGAATTCCGTGCTCTATTGTTTGTTCCTCGTAGAGCTCCTTTTGACCTCTTTGAAAATAAAAAGAAGAAGAACAATATTAAATTGTATGTTCGCCGAGTTTTCATCATGGATAACTGTGAAGACTTGATTCCAGAGTATCTCAACTTTATCAAAGGTAAATATTATGCAATATTAGATATTTTAAAATTATTTAGTGAGTACATAAATAATTGTACCTACCTACCTAGTTACAATGTATTATGCTGGTATTTACTTGCACAATTCGTTTCTAAAACTTAATACGATATTTAATCATTATACTTAATTGCGTAATGCTTAATTTTACAGGTGTTGTTGATAGTGAAGATCTTCCTTTGAACATTTCTCGTGAGATGCTGCAACAAAATAAAATCCTTAAGGTCATCCGAAAGAACTTGGTCAAGAAATGTTTAGAGTTGTTCGATGAAATCGCTGAAGATAAGGAGAACTGGAAGAAATTCTACGAACAGTTTTCAAAGAATTTGAAGCTGGGAATTCATGAGGACAGTCAAAATAGAAAGAAATTGTCCGAGTTGCTCCGATTTACAACTTCCGTATCTGGGGATGAAATGTGCAGTTTGAAGGACTATGTCTCGCGAATGAAGGAGAATCAAAAACACATTTATTACATTGCTGGTAAGTTACAAGTCGTCACTATGCTAATAATATAACGTTTCCTTAAATGTCTTTAATTTTTAATTTAAATCTTTTGTATACCGGTTGTGTATAATATGTGTATGCAATATGCATACTGCATACACATTACACATACCTTACACATTTACATCATACAGTATGTAGTATGTACATTAAATACGTACAAGTGCATAAAATTTTAATCTATTTTTTTTATTTTCATAGGTGAAAGTAAGGAAACAGTCGCTACTTCCGCTTTCGTAGAGAGGGTCAGGAAACGTGGGTTCGAAGTTATTTACATGACAGAGCCCATTGATGAGTATGTTGTCCAGCAGCTCAAGGAGTTTGACGGAAAGCAACTCGTGAGTGTTACCAAAGAAGGTCTTGAACTACCAGAGGATGAAGAAGACAAGAAAAAATTCGAGGAAGCCAAAGCTCAATTTGAGGGTCTGTGCAAAATTATGAAGGACATTTTGGACAAGAGAGTTGAGAAAGTCGTCGTCTCAAATAGGTATGTATTTGAAAACATAGCATTAGAATTCTATATTTTTCAAAAGAATTTGTAAAAATATTCAAATCAGTATGTTTTTTTTGAACAATTTGAAATTTTCTAAAAATTATACATTGTTTACACATTGTTTATTTTTTACTACAGGTTGGTTGACAGTCCTTGTTGCATTGTGACATCACAGTACGGATGGTCTGCTAACATGGAAAGAATCATGAAGGCTCAAGCTCTCCGTGACTCCTCTGCTATGGGCTACATGGCAGCCAAGAAACACCTTGAAATCAACCCAGATCATCCTATTATTAAAAACCTCAAAGAAAAAACTGATGCAGATAAATCTGATAAGAGTGTGAAGGATCTTGTGCTCCTCCTGTTTGAGACTTCTCTTCTCTCCTCCGGATTTTCCCTTGAACAACCAGCTGTAAGTTTCAAATATTTCCCAACTATTTAATATTTAATGATGATAGTATTTGACCTTTTATCGTTTACTATTATTGTTATATTGTGGCATAATGAAGTATATAAATAGTTTACACCATAATTATAACACTGGTGAAATTATATCAATTACTAAACTTTTTCTCTCTTTCTTTTTTATGTATAATAGGTTCATGCCTCTCGAATCTATCGTATGATCAAACTTGGGCTGGGTATTGATGATGAGGATGAGAAACTTTCTGATGAGCAACCAGCTGAAGTTGAAATGGCACCTCTTGAAGGTGACACGGAGGAACCATCCCATATGGAAGAAGTTGACTGAAGTAGTGCTGTAGGACTTTCCCAACGTCGATTAGTAATACCATCTTAATATATTATTCAATTACCTTTTTTATCGTTACCTGTATAAATCGTTTGTAGAATAAGTTATAAAGACATTTTACTTAGTGTCTTTTTTTATTTTATATATTGATGCAATGAACTGAAGTATTTATTTGAAACGAATGCATTTTTTTTGTATGTTTACAAAATATTATCTTGTTGTGAAATCTATAAATAATATTATGTACATATTAATTTGATATTAAGGCTTTATGTTATGCATAGAGCAACTAGCATAATATATGTAATAGAAACTACTGCGAAATAGATATTATGTAATAGGGTAGTAAATAAGTAATAGCTTTCTATTATTATCTACTTGTACGTTACAAACGCGACTGAATACACTGTATGTAACGAAATATCTGATTGTTATGTATACAAAAGGTAATTGAATTACCAGTCACCGAACTATCAACTGCATTTATTCTTGTAATTTCTCGATATATAATAAATAGTCTTGACTGCAAACAAATACCAAGTCAAGTTGATAAATTATAATATGTATCGGATTGATATCATCATCGCATGTTCAGAAAATTTTCTTTCCTATAATTTCTAGTAACGCAGGGCCACCGCAGTATCAGCTTTCACAATTGAATTGCAAAAGGTTCTCCAGTTCTTCCTGCTTCTGTTCTCCATTTATATTTCATAAAGTTGTCATAGTGTACACTATAGTGTACCCATTAGTTGTTAGTTGGCATTAAATTCTTATTAAGTAAGCTGCAGCAGTACAAAAACTACTCGAAAGGAAATGCCAGATAGATATTTTTTAATGCTTAGCAATTATTAATGCAATGGTATAGGTAGATGCACTTAAATAAAAGCTATAGATTCCGGACTTGGTCAGTAGGTAGAGGCGTAGGTGGGGCGTGGGGCTTAGTGTTTTACCACGAAAACACTTCCTCATTTATCAAACAATTGTCAATAAAATTAAATATCAATAAATACCTACAATACATTCCGTCTTATGTCGTTAGTATCAAATTTTAAGAAATCAATATTATGGAGCTTCAAAATTGTTGTGGAACTTCAAAAGAGAATCTTATCAGTTTCCAGAAGAAACAAATTGCAGGCGATGGAATAGCTGCTGCAATGTCATCTGATGTTGATCAAGAACTCCGTCGAATTCGGACAGTCGATCGCATGTATGTTCATTCGCTATATTTTTTATTTCCAATAGTCAAAGGTCAAAGCGGCATAAAAACAAAGCTTACAAATAATACACCTCTACCGATAATTCCCAGTTACTAAAAAGGCGTTGATACACTTTTTGCAGCAAAACGGCAATCGTTTACGTCGCACTGATTACGATAATTTCTGGAGCTATAGTTGTTATGATAAATCAATATATGGATGAAATCGGCGTTTCTCTACCCCTTAGCAAACCGCATGTTCATTGCTACAATTCATATTTTGGTGGCCTGATTAAGCTGGTTAAAACTGATAACTCTGCAGAAAAAGAGATAGAATCTCCTAGCCCGCTAGCATGAAAACTCAGTACTTATATTTTTTATCAACAAAGAAAGCAATCAAATTAGAATGTTTAAAAATAAAAACGAAAATGAAATAGGTACGTTGTACCATTTTCAGTATTTAGATGCTTTCTAGAAAACAATTGCCACAGTGGGTTACCTCAGAAAATCCGTTTCATAATTCGAACGAAATTGTCAAAAATTATTTTAAATTATTTATCAATTCGTTTGATTGGACAGATTCTCAAATTCGACCAATCAAACGAATTGAT
>JAQIVE010006845.1:0-11085 GCA_034698285.1 Sminthurinus bimaculatus | reverse complement strand
CGCGCGCCAATTTAACCCGAAATTTCGTACAAATTTGCACGACGATTTTTTGAACATTTTTCAACCCCCGATATTTTAAAAATCGCCGTACACCTAAAGGGATAGAGATCCCGCCAAAATATGTTTTTTACATTTCAGCCTAATTTAAAGTATCTATGTATCTAGATTTTTTGGGGGAAAAAATTTAGAGGTGGGAAATTCAAAGTTTATGCTTTATATATTGCAAAACCCGCTTAGTTTTCAAAAAAATCCCCATTTAAATATCGCGCGATATTTCGAAAAACCAGAGACATACAAACAACATACATTGATATTATCGCGTAAAAATGGTTAAAGACACTTGTAGAAAAATAATTTGGCGCCAAATTTTTCCACAAATTTACGCATCTTTCACAGCAGAATATCCAAAGTACGTGGATTTTCATCTCGGCCATTCAACTGCATCGCAAAATCTAAAATGTGTCATTAATCATTACATACTATTGCCATACATAAATACTATGATCATTGTTATATGATTATTACGATAATTGCACCGTCCCATTCAAAATTACCCTCCACTTACACATTTTTATCAATGTAGGTACATTGTTATCGTTTAAACTTTAAGCGATCCCTTGAATTGTAAAATGCTTTATCCTATATGCATAATACATAAAATCACTCACTAATGCATAAAAACTCGCAGATTTTAGCTTCAGATTAGCATGTCATCATTCGCCTCAATGCAATGAGCAATGAGGAAGAGCCAGCTATTGTGTTTTCAAGAATTGCAAATTGCACGTATATAGTAGCAGAAAGAAAAATAGAAGACAAGGATCTATCCGGATTGCATCCCATCCCCATGGCAAAGCATGGAAAATGATATGGCAAGGATAACGAGCAATTCTTCCATTTTTAAAAGGAGCTACATACATACATACATAGTTATGCAGAATAGTGGATAATAATGGAGATTTTCCACACGGCCAAAAACCAGAGAGCCAAAGAACCAGAGAAACGAAAGAACCAAAAGCTTTCCTTGCTCAACTGAACTGAACTGAACAAGGAAAAGGAAACGAAGGAAAAAATCTCCATTTATCCTTCCATTGGTCTCGAGCTGGATATAAAAAACCCGGGTAAAAAAGGGATCTCTCTATTACATCTCTATCTATACACATACACATATCTGGAGAGCAGAGATGGGAGCGGGTAATAAAACAGCATGGAACCAATCTAATCTCTATATAATCTATCCAAGTATATCTATAAAGAAAACTTTATGCATGAACATATAAAACCGAGTTGGTTTCATTCATTTCCATGGAGTTGAAATCATCCATCCATTAATTTTTTTACTTTCTCCATGTACGCACATCAGAGTCAGTGGAGAAAGCTGGAGAAAGGAAAAGGAGGCTCCGAAATTCGGGTCTCTCGGGACCTACATCCTCATGAGTAATTCAATAATGGGGATGGAATCACCTCCGGGTCATACAAAATGCCAGGGACAACTTTTCCTCAGATTCTTCTCCAGTTAGCTAATTCAAAATTACAATAAACGTGGAACAAAATGCATGGACGTAACATATTTGGTTATACCTTGGCCAGGAAGAGGACATTACACTCTGGAGGCTGGACATGGGGCCACTGATGAAGATGATTGTGTCTCTCGAGGCCCTTGATCTGGTGGAACCCGTGACTGCAGTCGGTCAGAGTTTGGTGTTCCTCCTCCCGACTCTGGACCACCCGTCGGGCCCAGTTGACCAACGTGTACCAGTCCGGCTTGCTGATCGTCTGCTGCAAAATCGCCTCCTGCTGCTTCCGCGGATACGGATACGTGTAGAACTGCTCACTCCCACTCTTGTTACTCAGGTTGGACATGGGGCGGGACACACTCCCCGGGTCCTCGTGGTACCCCAAGGCCAGGGAGGAGGAACCGTGACCATGACCCTCGTGACCTCCGGAGGTTATCGACATTGGGTGGTGTGGCGTGCTATACAGGGACACCGGATACCCGATCGTCCCATAGGTCGCAGTCGCCCCGGCCATGGCCACCGAGGAGGAAGACAAGGACGAACCCTTTACACCACTCAAATTTTGGTTCGGATGACCATGGCCGTGACCTGGACCGTGACCTGGGCCATGGCTGTGAATGTGATTCACATTTTGACCCTGTTGTTGTTGTTGTTGCTGCTGCTGCTGTTGTTGTTGCTGTTGTAAAATCTGACTTGGCCCAATAGGCCCGTGACCCGGGAGGTGACCCGTTTCGAACAAGTGTTGGTTCTGAAGTTGGAGCTCCAGGTCATAGTCTAGGTGACCCAGGTTAGGGTGCATAGACTGTTGTTGTTGTTGCTGCTGCTGTTGACCTTGACCTTGACTTTGACCTTGCTGCTGTTGTTGTTGCATCTGGAGTTGGTGATGTTGTTGATAAATTTGTTGTTGATACTGCTGTTGTTGTTGTTGTTGGGTATGGTGGTGATGATATTGAGCGGCGGTCAGTTGCTGCTGACTCTGTGACCTTTGACCATGGGGAGTGGCGGTCACGCCCCCGGACTTGGTAATGCCATAAATGGCGTAGGGGCCGGTGGGCCCCGTGGGGTTTGGACATAGTTTCATTTGAACTTGTTGATTGTGCTGATAGGCGGCCGCCACGGCGGCGGAAGTTGGACGAAATGCGGAGGAGGAGGAGACCGCCAGCCCGGGACCGGAAGAGGCGGGTCTCGAGGGTTGCTGCGGGTGTTGGTGATGGGGGTGGCCGTGCTGGTGCTGATGGGGGTGGTGATGGTGATGCGGGTGTTGGACAGTTTGATACATGGAATTTGGCCCCTGACCTTGACCTTGGTTTTGGGTTTGACCTTGGCCCTGACCCTGATTTTGGTTCTGCCCTCCTGGATGGACTTGACGACCGGTCGTCCCATAAATCCCGTGGTACGTTTGCTCATGCTGCTGCTGTTGGGCGTAGCGATGAATGTTACTCGGAATGGGGGGCTGACCTTGACCTTGACCCTGACCCTGACCCGGCTGCGGGGGGAGGGGTCGCCTTCGAGGGGTGCTCAGACTGGCGTAAAAAGGGGATGAGGTGGAGGACTGTGGTCCACTTGCCGACTGACCTTGGTTCTGTCCCGGTCCTCTTCCGGACAGACAAGTGACCATTCCTCCACCGGTCAGGGTTCCGGTCCCACTTCCGGTCGCCGCACTTCCAGTTCCTCCTCCACCTCCTCCTCCCGGGGGACCAGACAAAGGCCGACTAATGGTGTTTGGACGAATATTTGCAGAATTTGGTACAGAAGCACTGACCGGCTTCTGTGACCCACTTCCGGTTCCTTTCTCCTTGGCCTGCTTGGCCGCCTTTTGTCGCTGGAACAACTCGAGTTGCTTGGAATAAGACAAGTAGCTTTTACTCTGCTGCAACTTGAGCTGGAGCTCCAGCTGGCGTCCGGGAATCCCTTTTTTCGAATTCGGATTCGGATTCAGATTTGGATTGGAACCGCAATTACCCGGCCCGCTGTTGTTGCTTCTTAACTGTTGGACTGAATGTGGCCGAGGAACCGTCAGAGCTCGATTTTGAGCGTAACTTTGACAACGACTTTGTTGGCTTTGATTCTGACTTTGAGTTTGGGTTGTCGGGGCTCCGCAAGTGGATGAGTTGGATGACGCACGTCCGTTTTTTTGCCCCGTCTGCGGAGACAATGTCAGTGTGCAGGAAGACGAAGACGGATTAATAATATTTGACGGCTGATTCTGACTTTGGTTTTGACTCTTGGACTCCCAGGATGAGAGGACGTTGGACACGAAGGAGTAGAGCTCATGAATTGAATTGTAATGGGCTAAATTGGGCCGGCTTGCCGCTGGATCTGGATTTGGATTTGGACCTTCTTGGTCTATTTTTTGATGAGCCTCTTGGTGCTGATCGCTCGCAGAGCCAGTCCACGACGCCGCACAAGGGGAAAAGACGCCGGCTCCTGACAATGATTGAGAAGCGTAAGTTGATTTTGATATTGGAGTTGGATTTGAAATTGCCGTGGAAATTTCCTGTTTTTTCTTCCTACTCCGACCACTTGACGTTCTACTCCGTCGACTAGACGTCGGCGTGCTCGTTAAACTGGAGGGAAGACGATTAGGATTTTCCTTTGTACTTGTACTACCAGTTGGATTTGGATTAGAATTCAAAGGATTCCTTGTAGTAATATCGGGATTTGGATTAGTTTGGTACTCTGGCTCATCATCTTGATCTTGATCTTGAGTTTCAGTCTTTTCTTTGTCTTGCTCCTGTTCCGCGTTCCCCCGATTATTATCAGATTCGTGCTCTTGCTCTGGTTCTTGTTCTATATCTAATTCTAACTCTAGATCCAGCTCTAGCTGTTGCTTGTCAATTGTTCCTCTTGATCCGATTGTTCCTCCTCCGTCTCCTTCGTCTGGAGTTTCCTCCGTGGACCTGGACCTGGTTTTTGTCTTGATCTTCCGGCTCGTCTTAATTTTGGAGGTTGGATTTTGGATCGGGGTGGATCCTCCTCCGTTAATACAACAACCAACAACAAGAAGAAGATGAAGAATTATTATTATTTTTATTAGCTTTATTATTATTATTATTATCCCATTCTTGATTAGTATTTGTAGAGACTCTAGAAGTCTTCTCCAGCCTCAACTTCATTCTCCGGCTGATTGTGTTTTTGTTGAGTTTGCCAGTCAACTGGCACTGACTGGTTCTGGTTCTTCGGTTCAGGATCTTGCTCCTGGTCACGGAACCATTCATCATCAATGAGCGGATGAAGAAGAATCCTCGGTTTGTTGTCCTCCGGGCAAGAGAATCCTTGTATTCTTGTATGTATATGTTCCAGAATCCTCAACTTGAATTCCCCCAAAATCTCGATCCGGAGTCTGATTCCATTTCCTTCGTTTCCCTCTTAACTTTCACCGGGAGCATAGAAAAAGGAGATCAGTGGCCGTACTTTCTCCGACTTTCTCCGGCTGTAAATTGTCAATCGAATTGTAAATCCCAAACTTTCCCCGTTGGTCCGTCGGTTTTCCTGTACTTGGGAGCCAAGACGAAGAGTCGGTTCTGGAGTTGGAGTTGGAGTTGCTGGCACGCACACTGTACTTGTGTAGGAGGAACGAAAGAAAGAAAGAAAGAGCGGCTCAAGTCGACTAGAGTAGAGTAGAGTAAAGTCAAGAACAGACCAGAGCAAAGCAAGTCAAGAGGGAATTGGAATTAGAGAACGAGTTGCAACCAACTTTGGACCAAGACGAAGACGAAAAGCGAGCAGTCTCGTCTATAGTAATAAAACATGCATGTGTGTGTGTCTGTGTGTGTTTTTTGTTCCAGTGGGTCTCCTTTCCCTCTAATCGATGACTCTCTTTTCCTTTCACTTTCACTCCAACTCTTCTAGTTTCTCTACTTGATCGTCTTCTTCGTCGTCTTCTTCTTGCAGGATTCAGCTGAGCAACTTGAGCTTGTGGACTTGAAGTTGAGCACAGCTGAACGTTTTATAGATATAGGAATAGACGGATATATTTCTCCTGTGGCTTTTTCTACATATTACATACACGTAGAAAGTTGGATATGGTTGTAAATACCGTACCGTACAAATACAAATATGTACGTACGGGGTGGATTATTGCATCGCTAATTGATTCTCTGGAGAAAGTCGACAACAACTCCAACAGGGACAAGAACAAGGACTTTCTTTCTTTCTATGTAGTCACAACAACAAGACGAGGAACATTTTCCAGCCAAGGATTTTTCTTCCTGTCTCTCTCAATTTGTTGGCCTTCAAGAGCCTCTTTTCTGCTTCTTTTTTTAGAATTTTTTCCAGGTAATTTTTTATCTGGGATTTTTCTTAAAGAATCTTGATACTTTTTCGATAGATGAACACTTTTATTGGAAAATTGTGTAACCGTTTCAATATACGAAGTATCGATTTTTAAAATTAGGTAGTATAGGGTAGAAAAGTAGAATTTTAATTAATTTTTGTCACTCTTTTCGTTTTCCCGGGTAAAACGTTCATACATACATAAAATGGAACTTTGACCTCTTTTAACCGTCAACCCTCAACTTGACAGCAAGAAGGGGAACGAGAACTTGAACTGTGTATGTATGGCTACACTAAACTTTTTGAAACTGTCACGAGCACGAGTTTCATTCCGTGATGAGAGAATCGCCACGAGTATATGTTTTCATTCCCCCCTTTTCTTTTTCTTTAAGAACTGGGTCCTCATCCGTCACTCTGTCACAAGACGGTCAATCGGCCTCCGATTCCAGGCTCAATTCCAGGCTCAATTCCAGACCCAACCATCACAACACACTCACATTACACAACATAACATCACAGCACAAATGCCTATACGTATGTACGCATGTAGTTAGCAGAAACAAGAATTTCGCGCTTCCGCTCACTCACTCACTAACTTATTCCAAGAAACGCGTAACTTTAACTTTCCCCTCTCAACTTTTCCTCGTTGGATTGTCGAAAACGAACCTTGTACAAGAAAACGAGCAATCTAGTAGTTAACTATAGATTCCTTTCAAGTGCACATTTTAAAAATTTCATGTTATTTTTATATCATGGTCAAAAAAATGGGAGCAAAATTTTCTTGATTTTCCACTACACAAGTATGTGTAAGTTGATCACTTTGTGGTTTAAGGACTGGGGCAAAACTCGAGGCTCAAGACAAAGTGAAAGTCTGTCCAAAGTAGAGTGGAGAAAGGTCAAGACGGGCAACATCAAACGTGTATTTTATTTACCGTAGTATAAACACAAGAGGAAGGAAGGCCTGGAGCAATTATTATTTATTACGTAATGTTATCAGCAGTGTGTAGACTGGAGAGAAAGTCTACAGTACACTCGGCGGTTTTAGATGCCCGGTATTTTCTGCTCCTGCTCCTGGAGAAACTGGAGAAAACTGGAACTGAAACGGAGAGCGAACTGCACAACACAGAGAGAGGACGAGAGGAATAAGAAGCGGAGTGAGGAAAACACGTTCCTTGCCAAAACTTTGTGTGCTGCGTTAACTTCTCACTTGATTAATTTCTCGCGAGTAAACAACTGTAAACAGGGCCGGCTGCTCATTTACTCCATCCAAACACATACTCTAGACATAATATTATATAAACACATATGTATGTACTTTATATAAAATAACCCGGGTCTTTGTATTCTATTTTCCACTCCTCGAGTTTTCGGGGATAAAAATGGAGTTTGATCTATGATGATGTCTCCGCCACATTCACATCCTCATTATCATCATCATCATAACTATCATCATATATGTGTGTGTACAGGAAACCCAACCAAGAAAAACAAGAGTCGAGTTAACAGCGACTCGGCGTCGCCGATTTCCTTGTCGTCGATGTTGTCGTCGTCTTCACAACACTGGGACAGATCCGACTCGGAATTGGAATCCCAACACCAGCACAATAAAAACAAGTAATTCCTCTCATCCTCATAATTTTTCCACTATCCTTTGCCTTCCCTTTTGCCGGGTGCTGAGAGATGGGGATCGAAAATCGGGAGCTGAATCTGGCTCTGGCGGGTTCTGGAGTTGGACTCGCTTTAATTTAATGTTATGTTATGTTATGTGAGAGAGAGGAGGAGCACTTGGTCTCTAAAATATGGGACGAGACGGTTCCGAAGACTTTTAGGCTGTCCACTAAATAATAAGACACTCCACTTTCATATATCCAGAGTACAGAGTCAAGTAAAGAGATAGAAAAAAGATCACGTGATTTCCTTGTCTGTATGTATAAACTGGCGCACAATTTGTACATACGTACGTACGTGCGTATACGTACTATATCAATATAAATATAAATATCGCGGGCTTATCTTATCAATATATAGAAACAGGAGGAGCGGTGAATTTGCAACGGTTGAAAATTATTGAAGATTAAAGAAGACTTTATTGGAATTTGAGGGGAAAGGAGATCCGACTTTGAATTTGGATTTGAATAATATTCTCAGCTCAATTTCCAATTCTGGATTCTGGATCTAATCTCACATCTATTTTATACGTATGTTGTACATTGTGCAATATTTCCAGGTTCTCATTTTCTATATTCTCTCCGTTCTCCAGTTTCCGCCTCATTCCTCCATCATCCTCTATCCTCTATCCGCCTCATCCGTCTTTCATCTTTCCACTTTCATCCTTGAACTTTGTGCCTTTTTCTCCGATCCCAATCAGGACGGGAACGGGAACGGTAGCCGAAATCGAAATCGCAATCGCAATCAGATGAAAATCTTTTAGCGGATCAAATGCACGTACAATGCACAGAGTACTGAGTAGAGAAGAGTAGACAATATACACAGTACAGGGGTAAAGTTAAAAAAGAGAATCACACGTGAATATAAATATACACACTCTGTTCTTTGCTATAGTTCTTTGGCTATGGGAAAACCTGTGCGAAATTCCCATAATAAATCACACTCGCTCCCAGTCTCTGTTTTTATATGTCTGTGTGTATGCTTGTATGTATGTACAGTGTACACTGCACTCGCGGACAAATACAAAGAGAAAGTCAGGGCAAAACAAACATGGAACAATCCAGAGCGAGATAAAATCAGAAACAACAACTCCGACTCACTTTCTCTTTTGCTTTCTCTTTTAGTTTGAGCCTGTTCCTGGCTTTCACTTTCACTTTGACGGAGGCGCTTTCTCTTGCTTGCTTGCTTTCACTCCTCTCGATACTAATCAGAGTCAGAGAGAGAGAGAGAGAGGATGGACGTCAAGTCTTAATGTTTATACTTTATAATGTACACAGAATACACTGTACATACACACATTGTACATTGTACACACTACACGCTAACTAGTGTTTTCAAGGCAGGAGAAAGGCAACAGCTATAGC
The DNA here is from genome assembly GCA_034698285.1 of Sminthurinus bimaculatus. Lineage (NCBI taxonomy): Eukaryota > Metazoa > Arthropoda > Collembola > Symphypleona > Katiannidae > Sminthurinus > Sminthurinus bimaculatus. Next base: position 2,264 of record JAQIVE010006845.1, on the reverse strand, counting down.
CAAATAAAACTACTGCACAACTCTTTCTCAACTCCCTTCTACCGGACTGACTGTCTCTCCCTATCACACGATACACGATATTGTAGCACAAACTTTCTCCCGACAAAATCCAAGGAAAAATCCACCAGATAGATTTTCTATTCTGTTTTTCCAAAATCCACTCCTGACTCTGCACTTTTTTTGAACAAATTTCACAATTCTCGTGCACGTTGCCAATCGGTTGAAAACGTCCGTTAAATTTTTAATAATAGAGTTTTGCTCCACTTGATTTCCCTTCAAAATCCAGAGTATAAATGTCTATTGAAGGATTAGCAGATTGTTACTCCAGTCCAATTCAGTCTAACATCCGATCCAATCCAATCCACTCCACTCCAAAATACAAGTCAGCAAGAAGAATAAGAATAAGAATGGACTGGGACTATTGAATGGAGAAATGCTGCTGGTGGAATTCCAGGATTCAAAAGAATAACTAAATATCTGTATGTATGTGCACTGTACACTGTATAATGGTCGCAGTACTGTCGTTGAATAGTTTGTCCGTAGCGTGGACTTGTGTAGGAAAAATGTACGTGTATAATATATAATAATATATTGTATCTCTATACAGCACGGTACAGTAATAAATATATTCCACTAGCTTAGTTTATGTAGCTTTGGTATAAAAAAAGAGCCAACTGTCGTCGACGTCGTCGTCTGTACTGTGCAGTGCTGTGGACTGACTCTGACTTGTACTCGCTCTCGCTCTTGGATGCAGGAGAAAGCAGAAAGAGTAGGCAAGATATTCAAGTTGAGCTCGCGAACAGAGCAGAGTAAAATACACACAGTAGAATAGAGAGAGTGCAGTACAGAGTAGAGAAACGGGAAGAAAAGGAAACAGTGGGGATATACCCTATAATTTTGCCGTATGTAAATATGGTAACAAGGAGTGAGAGAGCGAGCGAGCGAGTGAGCGAGGGAGAGAGCAAACGAACCAACGAACAAGAGAGCAGAGCAAAGGAAAGGAACGAGCCAAGCCAGCGAGTGGAAGGAACGAGGATGGAAAATGGGGGGAGGAGGGGGGGGGAGGACGACGATACGAAACGAAACGAACTTGAAGGAGCAGAGAAAGAAGCAGAGAAAGTTAGCCAGAGAAAGAAGGGAGCAGACAGCAGGAGAGAAAGCCAGCCAGCCAGCCAGCCTTTCCTTTCTGGTTAAAAGAGCGAACAACATGGAGAAAGCTCAAGTTGAAACTCGAGCAACTTTCTCTATAAAAACACAGGCATAGATTCCCCACATAGATATACATGTATAATATGTGCACTTATACAGCCGAGCTTTCACTACTACTTTCCCCCACTTTCTCCGGATGATCGTACAATACTCCTACAATACTCTCTCGTAGTACTCACATCCATATCCATATCCCAATCTATGTATGTATATACAATGTACAACTACATAGTAGAGAGAGCTCCATAGGAATACACGGAATACATGGACATATCCGTAGAGAGCAAGTCTACCTTCACTTTCTCTATCCATGTATCAGCATCTCTTTCTCTCCTTCTCTGTCTCTCTCTCTGTCTCTCTTTGTGCATTGTATAGATTTGGCGCAGGTTTTCCTCTATCGTCACGACAACTCGTGGGATTCTCTCCTTTCCCCTTCTATCCTTCCTCCAGCCTGCCTCCACTTTCTCTCTCTCTCGCTATACCACAGAGAGTAGTGGCAGAAGTAGAAGAATAGAAGCTGATCTTTCTCCTGCTATTCTTGTTCGTAGTTCTACCCCTTTCCCCTCTATCCTATCCTATACTGTCCTATACTATCCCATGGCACGGTATCTAACGAGTCTGCTTTTTCCAGTATAGGAAGGAAAACCGGTGCATATTTAACATACATACAGAAAGTAGGATTTTGTCCCAATGCAGGGTGTAGACAGTAAAATGCACCTATAAAATATATTATACAGATATAAATACATACAGGATGGAGAAAGTTGCCGTGTTTGGTATTTATGCATATTATGTATGTGTAGTTGACGGTGAAAGTATCTATACAATACGAAATCCTATGCTATATGTATGTATGCATGTATTATCATGTGCATTCACAGAGCGAGAAACGGAATCCCCGGTGCAGAGGAGTAAGTACATACACTAGGGTGCTTCAACCCTCCCAAACGATAAAATCCTTACAAAGCATCATCTAGCAAGTTACTTCTGGCTGAGAAAACATTTAAAAAATATATTTGGTAAAAATCCATTAAGTCGTAGGTGTTGCGCTAGGA
>JAQIVE010006844.1:0-11085 GCA_034698285.1 Sminthurinus bimaculatus | reverse complement strand
GAAGCCCGGAAGAACTTTGGACATAAATTCCTTGTACATACATTCATAATAGACTTTGAAATTATTAACAATATGCTGGTAATTGAGTCTAATATACTTCAATAATTTCAGTTATTTTAAGTATGCATTTTTTACTTTTACTTACTTACTTTTTACTTGCACATTGTCTAGTTGATTTTCTTCAATCGAGAAGTCATTGAAAAGCGCACACCATTGTTCATTCGAATTTTGCAGAAAACGGAAAAAATCTGCAAACAAAAAAAAATTAAGTAAAAATTAAAATCAGAGATCAGAGATCAAATTACAGTTACATAAAACCAGCAAAAAGTAAGTTTTTCAATAAAATCATTCTTATTAAATACAATATTATTACATAGTGATACACGATAAAATTAAATACGGAACAGTAACTTTGTTTTAGTTTGCTTTTGTCGGTCGATAAAAATAGTGAAAAAGAGTAAAAAAAGTATAGGAAATGAAATTGAAAAAAAGAAGAATCCTCCTCGGAGGAGGATTAAAGATAAAACAGACAGGGGAACGAGACAAGTGCATAATATAATATAAAATATATATCAAGTTAAAATAGTTAAAAGAAGGATGGAGATACTTATGGCATCGTCCACATAACAATAATAATATAATAATATAACTGCACTCGCATACTCATCTAACATGAAGATCCAAAAAGGAAGAATGAATAGAGGAAGAGGAGGCTGCTTGAACGTGAAACTTTACCTGAGAGGTATCTCTATCTGTATATACGTAATAACATTCTGTATATATATATTATATTATACATAATACTGCATTTAATGGTTTAACATATTATACTTATACCTAATACTACTACTACTCTTCTAGGTTCAACATACGGAGAGGGAATAGTGACTGACTATGGAATGGATCAGCAGAACTTCACACAAGGTTTTAAGTAACAACCACCAACTTCATACTTACATGTTTCGACGATGCTTCCTATGTTATGTTCTAGCAGCAAGCAGCAGTAGTATGTTTATTATGTATGTACTGTGGGATCCTATCTACTCTCCTCGTTGGGGATTCACTCGCACTTAACACTGACATTGCCATTCGTTCTTCGTTTCTCGAAGGAACATCAACAACAATCGAATGTTCATCAACAATCCCATCCTTCTTCGTAGGAACTTTTATATTATATAATATTATATCATATTATCAAGACAATTACTTACGACAATTATATATACCATTACGCTATACGACGACAATTATTTACTTTCTTAAAATTCTAATTATATCATCTATCAGTAATTAGTATCGAATTCAATCACTTACAATTTACAATCATCATCGTCATTATCATTATTACCTTTATCAGTTGATAGTTAATAATAATATTTGTGTACGATTTGTTACTGTGATTTCCTCAAGTTGTTATTGTATTTACTTGGAAAGTACTATACAATAATCATATCAATATCAATATTTTGTCAAGCAAGGAGAAGCAGTGAGAGTGACAGTGTATTAATCAAGAATCTCAATCAAGTTTCGGTGGACAAAAGTGTCTATGTGTATACAACTACAACGAGATTATCGTTAGTTCAATCGCCTTTTTTGGATATATGTGGATTATATATTGGATTCTTTAAAAATTTGAAATCATCAAATATATTTTACAGTGTGGAGTGATAACATAACTGTGGTGAAATTTTATATTGACCCAGGACAGTTCAATTTGTTTTATAAACATAAACGAGAAAAGTACTAAACTGACAAAACTATCATCATCACGAGTTCTACTGTTACATAAACGTTTTTATATATTTTTTTAAAGTGTTTGTGAACTACATTATTTGGAATCTTCAAAAGACCACTTAACTGACGTTAGTTAATTACTTGTTGGATAATACAATTTTTTTTGAAGTTATCTTCTTGTTTTTCTTTGGATTCAACATTGAACGAAAATGAGATTACACTGAAGTGATTTTGTGGCAAAATAATGTTAATTATTATTAAATAATAAGTAAACCAAATTACCAACTATATTTTTCTAAGTGATTTCTTGGATTACTTTTTTTGAGTGTGCCGATAAACCAACAAACTATAAGGCGGATTTTTTTAGTGTTTTTAATATTTAAAAAGACTCCACATGCTTTCTTTAAAGGTGAGTTTTTGTGATCCCTATTATATTTAGCATTCGTAAGTAACATAATATATGACATACTGGAGTATCAAGTTGCATGGCAAAAATAATGACAAGTTTACCTCATATACTAGAAGATAATATATAGATACGTTGATAGAAATAGAATCGCATTTATATACGTATTGTGGGAGCAATGAATCTTTGTATTATTTTTATAAAATAAATACTGATGACCTGAGATGGAAAAGTCACGGTCGTACAAAATATATTATTCTTGTGATTCTCCTGGAAATATTTACAATAATAATCCATTCAAATTCAATGTAGTACACATGATAAAAAGTGTGGATATGGGATATGATATGGATATAGTGAAAAGTCCTTTCGACTTTGACTTACATGATGAGCAATGAACAACACACACACATACTGCATCCAGGAAAAGTTTGAAGAAATTATTTCCCTTTAGCTATTTTTCTTCCCTGTATGAAAACACTCATATGCACATGCACATCATACACATAGACACATCACGTAAATGCCTATTACATACCAAGTTATGTATCACATCACATCATACTTTATTTAATTTGCATTCACTATATTTACAATTTACGCAGTTAAAACTAGAGACTATAATAATATAATATGAGCTAGAGAGAGAGAGAGAGAGAGAGAAACAAAAAATAATGATATCTGCACAGATGATTTTAAACCAGAACTTAAGACAGCGGCTGGCTAAATGCTAAATCATATGTATGTACTTACAGAGTTTCATTTTCCTCCAGAGAGGTTCGCCACTAAAGATAAATTATTGTGTTTAAATAGTAAATTGTGATACACACACATGTTACTCACATAAAGGGAAAACGTTCATTATATTATGTACCGATAGTAAAAAACTCTTTCACGTTCTTTTACATCATCATCCTTCACCTCCTACTTATAGTTTTTTTTATTATATCATCATCTTTCTATACTTACTATTGGTATTGATATTATATTATGCTATTGTGAGTCACAAGTCACAATATTATATACACGGACTATTGGCAATTATTATTGTAATAAATCTGCGTAAAATTCTTTGGAAAATTGAATGAAAATGGAAAGAGAATCTGTGCATGTATTCTGCGGCATGGTGCAGAATTTATTATGTAATATATGTATAGATTTATGGTGTATAAAAAGACTCCATGTGCTTATATTGCAGATTTTTTAATCAATTGAAATGGAAATTGAATGGCAGAGCTTACAATATACAATACTTACATATTTTTACAAGTGTATTAAAGTTAAAACCAGTACATGTGTATGCATGCTGCCTGTATCATGTAAAGCTATTATGTATTATCATGGAAAATTGGCCATGTATACACAACACACATATGATGCGATTATATGATGATATGATATGTGGTGAGATGACGTATCAGTTTGCATGTACATGTGAGTGTTTTGGAACGTTAAATTCATATGACCTTTTTCTTAAACTAATGAGCAAGTATAAAATTCAAGGTAAACACTAAACACTTGACGCTTCTCTCCAGGTGTGTGTGTTTCTCCATACGCCATACGATTTGTATGTATGCATATGCTTATTTATATGGTACACATATTATTATAATGCTCCAGCAGTTTTCTGTTTTGTTTTGTACTCTCTCTCCCTCTCTCTATGTATGTACAATGCGCTCACAATCAGACCAAATTTTAAGCTATCAAAAGGTTCTACGGGCATAATATTAGTGTAGGGATGCGAAATCATGAACTGGGAGATATGTAGAAAGTGTTCGATATCTAATTTCTCCAAAAATAAACAAAATGAAGCATTATAGATCATTTCGGCAACTTTGTGTGTGTAGGAGCATTTGTATTTTCCACAATTTGTTCTTTCTCCCTTTTATCCGGAGTCGTTGGCACACTCTGACAGCTTTGAGGAAAGTTCAAACATATTTTACGCCTTTCCTACTCATCTCCAGGATAACCACGTTAAAATTTCTTCCTTCTGTTTTGTACCTTTTGTATTATTCCGAGTATAATATTATAGGTAAATTATTGTAGTGCTAATTATTATTGTTGTACAAATAATTGATGTACACATTATTCTTACATCACGTATTTATAAGTTTACACCATAAAATGACTGTTTGCTCTTTGGCACATAACGATTGAATTTGCGCAATTTTTCACACAATTTTGGGATCGTTTTTCACTGTGTATGCAGTTCTTTTTTATATTATACAATGGAAAAGTTCAATAGAAACTTTTCCCGAAGCTTTTTACTGTCCGCAATAAGTGCAATAGGCGAATAGGGAAAACTTTTCGAAAATAGAAAACTGCCTTTTTATCCATCGGCAAGCAGGCATGAGTATATGCATACCTGTATTAATAGATTGCACAAACGTGGGAATAACCTCTTCTTTTTGTAGATCTATATACAATATACAATATACAAAGTATGTATCTGCCTCGATTCTCCATGATTTCCAGAGGAATATGAGGAAATTCCTCATAAAATTCCAGCATACAATGTATGTTGCAGAGCAGGGCTTTGAAAAAGGGAAAACAACTTCTCATTGACTTGACGCCGTGCCTTCAAAGTTCATGCATATCCATAATGTGTAAAAGATACGTACATAAGAGGAGGAATTAAAATTGAAATTTGGAGATGATGTGAAGTTGAAGGACAATCGAACAGTCCAACTTCAACATGGATATGGAACGTATCAAAAAAGAGAGTCCATATTTTTAACCTTTACGCTTACATTTTATATGTGTGTAATGTGGAAATGTATAATATCATGATTATACATGTAGGTCTATCTATACGTAATGAATTCAATGTCATGATGAACATTGTTTATGGCAATGATTTTACAATGCCAGGGTCGAAGTATTCAATATCAAGGTATATGAAAAAGCAAGAGTCAAGTTTGAGGTGACGACGACGATGATCATGATGACAGCGTCAAAGAACTGTGTGTGAGGATGTGGATATTATATGTTATGTTATGTATATTATTATGAGCAAGGCTATGCGCTCTTTTTTGTCGCTTATTATTGTTTACTCTTTCATCGTGTTCATATTATGTGCATACATATTATCAGCAACTAACATAACACCCCTATTTAATGTTACCATTACACACATCATACACTTTGTATCTACATATTACACATATTTATCAAAACAACTTGGCCTAATCCTAGTAGACAGAATTTTATGTAAATTCATTAATTTTCATTTAGTTTCATGCATCCTATTATATTACATATTACATTGTTTTTTGTCAATTTCATGATGTTGAAATGGAAAGGAAGATTGAGATTGTATAGTTGTCATTTTTTTTGTCCAGAAAAACTTTTTTTATAAGCAAAAGTAGTCGAGACAAACCTTTAAAAAAGTCTGGAGGATAGTTAAAGTAATCAGAATGCCTATACATATCTGTATAGCATAATAGATTGTATTTTCCAATACTTTTTTTCTGATTTTTTACCATTATTTAATTCTTGTTAAAATTATTCAAAAAGAGTAAAGTATTTCCGTTCCATACTAATCTCGTGAAGAGATGAGAGGGAGAAAAGAATTCTACCTTATTTACATATTATGTGAGCTACAGAGTACACATTATACACATACGATCATGGAGAAAACCTTTTTGGGCTGGAGTTGGAGCTGGAGGTAGGAATTTTCCTATCCAAGTTCACATCACAGAACACAAGCAAAGGATCTGCATTTTTTCAGTCCACTGTTATTTAGTTCCCAGTTGCTTGCTGTGTGTTGTGTGTGTGTTGTTGAGAACATTCAAATTTGAATTTTCAAGCAAGGGATAGAGCATTGAAGCATTCATTGAGGTACATCCCTCAAGGGCCAAGAAGGGAGTATATCTAGCATCTTGAAAGCATCTACAATCTACATAGATTCACTGCCGCATGTTTGCATGCATAATGTAGTAGGCAACGGGACAACGGAACTTTTCGATTCCCTTTAGTTACTAACCTTACTTACTATTCAATCTTTTCTCCGTCTCTGTCTTTTCAGAGTCAACCCTCTAAATTTCCAATGCGTATATGTACAGTAAACACATCTATTTATTTTTTTGTCTGTCTCTTTCGTCTTCGTCGGGATCTCTTTTCCTCATCCTTGCTCTCATTTCCCAATTTCTCATTTCCAATACCCGGCTCCCGAGCTCCCGGCATTTTGAGTCACGTCATTCTCATCTTCATCCCAAACGGTACTTACTTACAGCATACATACATGCATACGGCATTGAGCATATATTATATAGTGTTGTATACTGATAAAACATTAGAGATTCACGTCGTACACAATACACATGGTCTTTTGATCCAATTTTGAATCTATAAAAAAAGCATAATAACAATAATATAATATATCGGATGATGATGATGTTAATGTTCAAAACTGTCTATACATATACACAGGTAAAATTCCACGATAATGGTCTCGGTTTTTTTTATTTTGATTCCACCGACACCTGTTACTCCAACTTTTTATGTGTACTGTATATAAATCGAAAAATAGACGAGATCTGTTTCTATTTCTATCCATACATGTACCATGTACATATGATACAAGATTAGGAGGGTCGGCAAAGAACGACGACGACGAAGAAGAAGAAGTAGGCAAATGCGTGTTATGTATAATTTGAACGTAGAGGGGATGAAAAAACAGTAACAGTGGTACGCACCGGCGTATGTATACTGTATTCAGTGCGTGAGGTCAAGACACTCTAATGAGGTCACACATTTACCATTACCTAGCAAATGATAATACCTCAAACTAACAATAAGGGATGGAATCTAAAGCAGAAGTTCATCCGTATATTTTATATTCTATTCTATTCCTTTTGTTCCCCTTCAATGTTCAAAGATTGCCTTGAACCGTTTTCTATATAATATGTGTAACTTTTCCCGTCATCATGCATGGGAATTGAGAGGATCCTCCCGTGTGCTTTGTTTAGCAGTGGATTCGTGGATTAAATATATTAAATGCATATTATATGTAATAATAATCCACATGGATTGGAATTGAAATTGGATTGGAAGTGGTTTTTTTATTTTTTTTATTGCCTTCAGCTCCGATCGAATTCGTATTATTATTATTATTATTTTATTTTGATACTACATTTTCTGGAGTATTATGCCTTTTTTGAAATCCCCCTATACGTTATACGTTATAAGTATGTATATCTGTAAATAATTACGTTGGACATGAAACGTCAATTTTTGGTCTAGTAATTATTCAAATTTTATTATTTTTTTCATTTTTTCCCCAATCGATTCCTCTTTTGCCTTGTGGGGTAGATAAATGAAATTCTCAATTCACTTTGACTTTGCGTGCATTAATTCTTCTCCGTTTTGTTTACATGCATAATGCATATACCAAAAAATGTGATACACATAGTATAGTAAGGCAATGCAACGTACTGGGGATAAAATTCAATTATAATGTGATAACACTTAATTGCATAACTGAATCCTCTTCCTTGTTACTTGTGCATTGTACATGGAAGCCCAGTTGGACCCAAAGTTTCAAGCTTCCAGCCTTCATAACATACAGTTTTGATGTATGTATACATACTTTAAATTGTATTGCATGTATGAAAAGTAATCGGCATCATTATCATGTTACAATTTCGGATTTTGAATTTTTTCCTCAAAAAGGGTTTTTGGTATAAAAAAATGTTTAAATATCTTACTTATCGAACTGCCTCGAGATGTGAAATTCAAGCGGATAAAGAAACGATAAATGAATGGATCATTATTTGTTGGATGCAGAAAGGTATTTCAACTGAACAAATGGTCTTAACATTTGACTTTAACATTTGTAGTTGTTATTTGCTAACTGTAATACATGCATGCATACATGAGAATCCTGGTTATTTATATCATAGACTGCTTAGAGTTTAATACAATTAAAGATCTTGACCGAGCCAAATATTGACGGTGGCGTACTCAGAAAAAAATAAAGTGCTCAAGTTATAAGACGTGTATAAATGCCAAGTGTAAACACGGAAGACAAAGATGAAGAGTCGAAGTTGTTAATGGAGGAAATGCAAATTATATTATACGTATTATATTTAGCTAACCATAAAGACAAAAGACAATAACATTAGATTTTTCTCGTTATCGTTCTCTCTCTCTCTCTCTCTCTCTCTCTCTCTCTTCCAATCTATATCTATTCGTCTCCATGTTTATTCAAGTGTCAAAGTTTTTCGAGAGTAAAATAAGGCAACAGTTACTTTTTGAGGGGTAAAAAAGTGTGGTGATCTATCGAAAACCGACTCGTATATGTGTAACATACATAATAATAAGTGATTGCCCCGTTCCTTCACGCTCCGTTCTCTTTGCTGTACACTGTACGCACATTTTATAAATGTAGTCAACATACATAGATAGATAGATAGTAAATACGCTTTTATTTCATATGTAAATTTTTCTATTTTAAACTCTCATCAGTATCTAAATAAACTTGAGTTGAAATTAAAGTTTACACAGTGTCATTTTCTTTTCTATGTTTATGTACATGTTTATGTAGTTTGAAATTTTAAATTTTCATTTAAAGCCGTCAACGGGGAAATGAAAATGGCATTGTAATAAATCGAAAACTCCGTCGTATATGTCATATGTAATATGAAAAAGTCAATTTTCAGTCTCTCTATCGTCATCACATCACAGCTTAGCGTTAATATTATATAGCGCTGTTCACAGCTGGTCGCGAGATGACAAAGATGATTTTAAGATTGGAAAAAATCGGCGTACTTAAGTATATTATTTATTATATTATAGTATATATAGAAAATGTAAACTATGTTATGTCGTTTTAGTTTAGTTAGTTTTGTGTCATGTAATGAATGGGGGATGTAACCAAAGATTCTGATTCTACAATAGAACCTACCTTTAATATTATGCGTATGTTGTATATACAATACATATACATATACTCAACATCCTTCTCTTGTGTACATATGGAAGTTGGAAGTGTCTGTGTGTTGTGTGAATTTGAATGAGAATAACGTGTATACCGATGAAGGAGTAAGCAGGGCAAGTCCCGTTGTGCGTTGTGTTGTTCAAAATGGGAAAAGTAAGATTGGTCGATGGCCTAAAGTTAAAGTGTGTTCAATGTGTTCATCTTCATAGGTACATATCGAGTTTGTCACAGTATACAGTATACAAACTACTCACACACAGTTTAGTTTAATAAGACGAGGCTCAAGTGCGTATTACCCTCTATAATCCAAAAGAAATAAGTAACACGCATATATACGCACAATTCCATTCTCTTCTGTATGTATGTACAATGTGCAGTCTGTACAGCCTAGAATCTTCCACAAGACGCATTTGCCTATTTACAATAATTATTATATTAGTACTTGTAGTACAATCATTATTTTATTACCTTTTACAATGACTTGCCGGCGCATCTCTTATATCTTTTTTCAGGCGTACCTGTATATTAGCGATACGTATATTAGTACAATAATTATTACAATATGTAGTATTATTAAAAATAAGCGTATAATAGTGCTGGTCAATAGCACAATATTATACGTCTTTTTTCGAATAAATGGGTAAATGCGCACATATTATAATATAACAAACACTTTTAGGTACGAATTACGAATGCATTTTCTATTGCTATGTATCAAAGCTGAGGAAAAGCTGTGTATGTAGTTGGTTACGGTTTGTGGCACCATTCGCACACACTGCATACTGCATGTATAAGTTGAGCCGTAATTTAAATTTGAAGTGGAGGGTAAAACGGTATAAATATGTATGCTGAAGCTTGAACTGCCGCAAAAATGTAGAATGTACAGGAGGCAGAAGGTTTAGTAGATGGAATATCTATAGAGAAAACTTACGGCACTTACGCATATTCATCTCTCTGCATGGTTTTTTTCTTATTTTTCGTCATCTTAAAGCAAAACTGACAACTGACTGTGTGTGTGTGTGTGTATGCAGTGTTTGCATTATTATTGACGTAATAAAATAGTAATATCTGTCTTTACACAAGTATAAACAATAAACACAGATGTGTGTAAAATGAATTTTGAAGAACGGCAGTAGCTGCTTTTGTGGGACTTTTGTCTTTTGTGGGCATGGACAATTGCAATTGGCCGCAGTTTCTGCTTCTTCCTTTTCATCAATTTTTTACGATTATGTTCAAGTTTCTGTATGTATACATAAGACTGTACGACGACGACGACGACAGTGACTTACAGTATTTTAATGGAATGACAAGACGCAGAGACAATAGCAATGTGAGTAATATTATTAATTTTATTGCAGTTTAATATACCTCAGCTTTGCATAATGATGAAAGGTGCATTAGATTTCATGTGCAGTATGCATATTATGGTGATTGTAGTTTGTGTGCGCTTTCGGTTTATTGTTGAAGGTTGTTTAGTTGTAAAAATATGCGGATATGCAATGAAATTCAGGATTGAAAATAAAGATGTTTATGTAAGTAGTTGTTCGTTATTATGAGATTAGGACTTGTCATGTTATCAATACGTCAGGTCGTAAATCAAACTTTATTTTATTTCATGGGTTTATAATTGCATATATAGGTAAGGACGTGTATAGTGCTAGCCATGATTTTGACCACGTGTGACTAAATAGTTGACAAAGCTCATGAAAGGTATTGATTCTGCATATTGGTTGAATCCCGTAACCGTCTTGAGTCTTGTCCTGACCGTGACCAGTGACTTGACCTTGCGACTTTCATGACAAATTTTGTGGAAAATTAAAGTTGAAATTAATGGGAAATTTTTCATATCGTCCTCTCCACACATAATCCATTATTGTGTTACTGGCATTTTAATTTTGAGGTGGGAAATATTTAGTATCATATCATATATTACCGTAAATGTACCCGAGTTGGAAAGGCTGCTCCTGAGTTGGAAAGGCTTCTGCGCTCCGCTTATTTTTATTGC
>JAQIVE010006843.1:0-11088 GCA_034698285.1 Sminthurinus bimaculatus | reverse complement strand
CTGGTGGACCCTGTATATTACTAGTGCATTCTAATAAGTCAATAAATCATTTTCGTCTGCTTTCTGATGCGTAGTCTACAAAAAATGTTCTTCGGCATCATGGTGTGTGGAGTAAAAGTTGACTGACTATGATCTATGATCTATGAGGCAGATATTGATAGAATTCTATGTATGTTTTGCCTATATATTTAATTGTAACTAACACTAAGCTTGTTAAATATATATGTGTCTAAAGTAGGTTTTTATATCCCGATTCCAGGTTACAATGCAAGTTTTGTTGAGAGCAAAGGAAGTTTCCGTTCAACAGGTAATACGCATATATGCATGTACAATGTACATTGTACATGTACACAAATGCACTAGAGGCAGAATCTGCAAATAATATGAAAAAGAAAACTCGGAAATGATGGACTATGTATGTGTATTAACACCAGCGCGAAAATCCATAAATGCATTATTATTAGGAATTAGGAATCTGTATTAGAGCCAATTGTTAGAGATGCTAGAGTAAGTTTGAACTTGTGGAGAATGCTAAAACTCAGACGCTTCCGAAGCTATAATGTCTACTCTAGTTGCGAACAGAGAGAGAGAGAGAGAGAGAACCACAGAGGAGAAAATACTTCCTTTGTTTCCTACGCTTTCAGTCATCAAGTTCATCGAATATCAGTAGCGCAAGAAGTAGGTTGCCAATTCCTAGTTCCAAAGATCAGCAGTGAACAGTCATTACACCTTTGTGCTTCTTTCAGTTTTATTGGAAGCGCCGAGCACTGGACAATGTTTTAAGTATTTGTGTAATTTTTGTACATTTTTTATTGAAGTAACCCATTTTCAATTTCAACTGCAAAAGATTTTCCTAAATGTGAAATGTGAACGTGAACTGTGAATTTCTTTTGGAAAATAAACTCTGCCTCAGAACAACGTTTGACTTTGAGTGACGATTATTTGATGTGTCTATAGTTTTGTGTTATACAATACATTGTCCGGTTGAAAATGAGAATTTCTTTGGTTCATGTCCCCAGGCAGCAAGTAGTACAACTGTATGCCAAGGATCTATAGGAGGTAAAAAAATAATAGTTAGTACTTTCTAAGCTAAATAATATTGTCTATACGAGTACGCAATCTATGCATAGATATGTACATATGAACAGTATATTCATTAATTTTCCACGAAATCCTTCATTTTGCTCTATTGAGAAAGAGATTTTAAGATTCCAAAGTAAACTATTATGTCACGATAAATGACAAACTATAAAAAATAAAAACCAAGCAAAACACTAACACAACCTGCAGACTTCAAACATAATTTTAAATCTAACTATTCATTGTTTTGTTATGCATGAGTTTTATATTGCAACTCTCATCAAAGTTGAAAAATGTTGGTTCTCGCGGACCACAAATATGATTTGCAAATTATGTACAATTTAAACGTTTAATTTGCGACACCTCACAATTATTGTCTCCGCTTGCTTTTCCATTGCACTAGTAACTAATTAGATATTGTATGAGCAAACGGGTCAATGTATATGTATAGTCGTTTGACCTCACTTTTATCTACCTCCCCTTCTTGACCCGTTTTAAAGTCGTTTAAATATTAAACCAGTTAGTATTTTTGTCCGACGAGATTAACTAACCAAGTGACATTTCGCAGTATACATATGTATATGCATCATATCAGTATGCAGTACTTATTTGTGTCCCCGAAGGACACTTGTTGATTGTACTTAAGGTACATACACACATTATTACCACGCTAAATTTGTTGACCAACAACCCTTAACCACTTCATAAATGCAAATGAAGGTCTACTATATAATTTCGACACACAGCCAATATTAAACACAACAAACTAAAGTGCGTTACTATGTCCGTAGTCAAGTACCTTGACTCAAGTTACACCTCGTTACCTTTTGAGTACGCTTCAATTCCTTAATGTGATTATCAGCATGACTCACTCTTATTACTGATGGCTAAAATATAACAAAACAATGCAAAAAAGAAGTTACTAAAATTACGATACGCCATCCTTATTCATTCAATGTCAAGTGTCAAGGGTCACATGTGTCTGTGCCTCTCTCTCATTCTTCACTAAGGCTAACAACAAATGCAGACTTCTTCTAAAACAGGCATGTATATATGAAATCTAATGAATTTCATTTAGCTATTTGCAATGACGATCTTTGCAACTGTATAGGCTATTGTACCAAAATGACTATTTTATGAAAAGCATTGAAATCAAGAATAAAAGAAGCAACATACTTACTGAATTGTACAAAATAATAGACTAGTGAGCTCGTTGTAAGTATGTATTATGTATATGCAATATACTGAAAGATAAAATGGCTAACATGAAAAATAGTGTTTTGGATTCTGAACTACAACAACAGGGGTGAACAGAATTTTGCGTAGGTCGTAGTCGAGCTTTGGAGTCCAATACAAAATTTATTGTAGTTTATATGGCATGCATATGCATTACTGTTGAGACTGTGATTGGGGGAAGTGTTGATTTCCCGACTACTGCTTTTGTTTCTTTTCTCTTATATCATACTATACTGTATGACTCTTGTCTGATACTGATTATTGGTGTTCACGTGCTGCAGGGATGTACACAAAACAAATTTTCAATTCAATACAATTTAACATAATAACAACATGTATTCCTGTTCATTTTCATTTTTTCATCCTATTGTGTACCCTCAAAGCATATGATGTATGTACTTAAAATCCAGCAATAACGCCATAGATTAAAGTTATTACGACGACACTCTTGTGAATGCTCGTCATCGTTGTCATTGGCATCAACTCGATCAACGCCGTCATCACTCCGATAAAATAATCTTGACACATCAAGCAATCATTCAAAATTGTAGAGGTGTACCTATAATCTATAATATTTTACATTGTGTGGTGTACATAAAGTCCAAGTGAAAATCCAACGGAAAAACTGATAGGTAAATAGATAGGATAGCACAATAAGTAATCAAAGCTCAAGACTCTCCAAAGAGTTTGTTGCACAATTAACTATTAGTAATCTAGACACTCCAAACGCAGCTTTGATTAACAAATTTTACTTTCGTTTCAAAAATAAACAAACCAGCAGCAAAAAATCCAAACCCAAAAAGAGGTAATCTAAATTTATTGTACTGATATAAGAAATAAGCAGATATTTTTATGCATAAATTTGTCTAAATAATGTAGTGTGCGCCACTGTGGGTCAGGAAATTCATTCAGGCTTTTTTCCTGCTCGGAATTTTGATGCACATTCCCTGTTGAGCAAATATGCTGATCGCGAAGAGTTCAGCTCAATTTTTAAGAGTAAATGGAGAAAAGAAGAAGACAATAAAAAATAATAACAATAATAAAAGTCACAGAGAACAAAGTGAAACAAAGGGGAAAGTCAATTTTTCACTCTAGTCTTCAGTTCAATGACAAACCCCTTGAAAACTAGATATGATTAAAACCTGGGAAATTGAAGTAGTTAGTTAACTATTAGGAGCACTATAAACATTTTAGTGAAGGTACAGTTATAATTGGCATGATGACTGGTGACGTTATATTGGGAATTCCATGGAGCTCAACATTGTACATATGTAGTTGACGGACTCTTGATGGTTTAGGGGGCAAAGTTAAAGATAATTTTATATAGTTTTTATCTCAGTCTAATCAGGCAGTCAATGTAATTATTTATTATTGATTATTGTTAAGATGTTTGAGAGAAGTAATGTAGCATATATACAATGCTCATAGCTATTACAGTGATAAAACTGAAAAGAGGGAGGGAAGTACTACAAGTAATTCAATGTTATTGTATTGTCAAGATGATTCATGTTTTCATGTTTCATTACCACTGTGTTATCAGTTAACACTCACGTGTTAAATAGGTATAGTTAGCTATCTCAAATTACAATAATTAATTACATTATTATACTGGGCTATATTTACTGATACTTACATCAAACTTTTGTTCGAATAAAATTACAAAATATGAAACATGTTTACACTTTATCATACATCATTTGTTAATTTGCTATGTATTTGTAATTTGTGATTTTAATTTTCTGCGGCGTTTGACTTAAAAAATCGACGTAAATAATTGCTTGGAAAGGTTTCTCTTAATAGAATGAAATTATACAGAGAAAGTCATGATAACTGCTATTAAAAAAGGAATTTTCAGCCATTTCCAGTTTGTATTGCTTTTGTCATACCATTCATGAACTACATATGTACATTGGCTCCTTCTTCCGTTTCAGCGGAAATTTGAGATGAATTTTGGTGATAGCTTGTGTGGATTTCATAAATGTACCTACAAAGTATGTGTCATATGTATGTATGTATTTAGTCCGTTGAATCGCATAAATACTCTCTCAATTATTACATTCACTCTTGACATTTTGACTAATACTTATGTAAGTAATACGTACATACACTCATCACCGGCACATTTTCCATTTCCCTTTTCATGGCCGTGCCAACAATCTTTCTTTTGCTTAAATTGAAAAATCTGTAATTCCCCTACAATGTCTTCACCTTCAATTATGCATCACATATTACACATTTGAAAAGACGGCAATTTGTTCTATGCTCTAATGCTCTATGTAAGCCTTTCTTTCATCATCTATCCCTAAAATCCTCTTTCGTTTTACGTATGCATGGAAAATTTGTGAAACCCAAATCGATTTCACCCGATGCTGCCTTTACATGCACTATCGAGGATAATGTTTTTCCAGTGCCATCGATACCTTGATTAGTTGCTTTTACGAAACATCTTAGTCCGTTTTCTGTTCACATCTGTAATATCAGAAAAATGAGAACTAAAGGTCAAATTTTCGATGAGGGTACGGACTAGACGACTGCATGTAAAACAGATTATCTATACCTGAAAATGAAAGCAAAAAGGTGAAATTTTTTATCACATTTTTTAGTTGCAACAATAAATAATGCTAAACTTCCCCATTCCTGGGAACTCAGCGATTACTAACTACAGAACAAACAGCCGCCGTGGTCCTGAAATCGCAGAAACTGTGATGTGTAAAAATGTAAACAATATCATTACAATCGGGATGTACCGTTTAATATTTGGCTTAACGTTATATCATGATTAGTTAGCGCCATTCTTTCCTAATCCTGTGAAGAAGTGTGCCTACCAACTATCACCTAAGCACGATGCATGTATCACTCCTCTGGCACGTTTGCACTTTCGTTTTCCTTTGCTCCAATAGCAATTGAAACATTATTTGTTACGGTTGCACTAATGACAACTATATGCTCATACAAAGTTTCTATGCTTAAATCTTACACCTCATAATATATCAATGTAATTGTTGAAAAGGCAATGCATATTCTGCGCATTATCCAGCACATAGGGTCGCAGCATCATTACATTGCCCATTTTGTATGATTTACTGATTGGATACTGCTAGCTTGTTTACATGTACATTGTACATAGTACATGTTTATACATCTACATACATCCAGAATTTAAATGTATGTATAGTCACTTGAATACCTACATGAAGGTCGGCGACTGTTACTTTTAAGCACATTGCACTATTTTTTAATGCAGAATTATCATATTAACTTACTACAAAAGTTTTCGCTCTCATTTCTCATTAAATCCCAAGATAAATTTCGTCAGAATAAACAGAACAATGCTTGCAGCTTTTCACTGGCGATGATAGGTGCACATACATGAGAGTTTAGAGATTATCTGTAGACGACGGCTCAATTCGCATATATGTACATCAGACACAATAAACTATGTAGGTAATAACTTATCCGTGTCTATGTGCAGTACACATTGTGTACTCAACAGTCTCATTATATACAGCTAAGTATATCTCAAGTTTTCTAATTATGTAAAATTTAAAGTTTGTTATGTATAATCCCATATAGTTCTGTTATGGTACCATGTATGCGTATTTGTGTCTACTATTTTACGGGAGGCATTACAGATCACCCAGAAATGTGTAAAACTTCACGCAACCCGAAAGTTGTGAACAAAATTTTGTGCATAAGCAAGTCGCACTTTTCCATAGTCCCTTACCTTTCCCTGCATTCATTCAAAACGTAAAGGCGAAAGACTGAACATTAAAACTGTTGCTGACGGGCTTTTGCACTTTTTCAATAGCGATGAATTACTTTTATACTTTATACTACTTACATAGTTTTACTGTTTCAACCAGTAGCAGATAAAACTGTAAAATTTCTCTCTTTCTCTACAACCAAAGTATTTAAATAAAATCTGCACGCAAAAATGTGTGTATATGTATTAATACACAATAGAGAGACAAAACAAAATGCAAAAATTGTTCCACATAAAGTCATTCAACAAATATTGGCTCAGAATTCAACTACGTGAGATAAGGTATCATTTTTATTATAGATTCTCCCGATTTCTATTGTATTGCATCATTAACTTTTTATCTCCTATTTAGCATATTAAACGCGAATAGGTACTATTCCAATAAGCCTTGTATTTCTGCACTGTATAAGAAAGTTTGACATGGAGCATGGAATGTAGTTTTTATTGTTTATGTGTGTAGATTGTATATTGGTGCTGACTTTTCGGCGTATGTAAATAATTTTAATTCTTCGTAATGTGTAAGCGAGTATTACATGCATGCAGTAGTATCTATAGGGAAAAAATCACTACAATATGTTTGTCATTGTATTTAGGGATTTAAGTGGATGAAACGGACAATGTACTGATAATATAGCTAACCATTAATTGCGCTAAATATGTTGTACTAAATACTAAACGATTTGCTCATTACATTATTTACCTGATATAAATGTTTCAGTTGTAATGGTCTTTGTGCTGTATTGTATGTATTGATTGTGTAGGTACATAATCCCACTCTCCGATTGACATCGGACACTCATCATCAACTCATAATTGTGTGGCACAAGGACGGGACAACACATCATTTGCTTCATGAGGGGCATCTGAAGAGGAACAGAGAGCGAAAATCCAGGAGCTCCTAATTAAGTCTCAAGTTCAAGAGACAAGTGTGGAAAAGCAGCAAGAAATCATATCAGAAAGCCCTTAAAGTGCAGTGGTGTTTGTCTTGTCTAATACATTTTGGGGAGGAACACAAAATAAAGTCAGTTGGTATTAATACACAGTATTGACTACCAATAAGTGGACCATCGATGTTAGAGTAAGCGAGAGGGAAGACTATCATATAATTTGGACACAATGGCGGTGAGTTTATCTCGAAAAAAAAAAAAATTTAACTTAGTTGGTCAAACTTTTGTCGTACCCTTCAAAATTTTGATTTTTTTAAACTATAGAGAAAACGTACACCTTTTTCTACGAAACATTCCTCGGAATTAAACAGTATTATTTATGATTATTGTCCATTGTCGCATAATCGTAAATCGACCAGCGGCTTGTCCTTTGCTGACTGCATGTTCATCCCATCGTAGCAAATACAGTAGGTAGCACAGGTTTTATACAGTGTATACGTTCCGATTTCCGATTTATGTACTTAATTTATAATCTCTATCGAATTTAGATAATATGACTTTTGACGACGCATTCATGTATAGGCTAAATACTATGTTTCAAAACATGGACAGAGTAGATGTAAATATCATGTGCAAAAATAATCACCATACACGGTAAAAGAAAATCTCCCTCATCCCCCAACAAAAAAGAAAGATTTTTTCGACAAAAATTGCAAATAAACAACAATAAGAACATTATAGCAAAGGTGTAAGAATCGGATTGCTAGAAAATTTAAGACCAAAGTCTTGCGATTTGCGATTCATTTCAACAGTCCAGTACTTTGGCTGGTTTGCTATCAAAAGTTGAAAGCGCAAAAAAATGGGTAAAGAACCAGTTACCGCGTACACTGTACACTGTATACGATATTATAAGTGCAATAAGCTTCCCAATATATTTTACAGTGTGATCACTTTCATAGATCCGCACAATTATATCCAGCTAAATCTCTTCTTATCAATTAAACTCAAGTTTAAGGTCACTCACCACTCATATTTTTACATTAATTTTTGCAATGTGATAGACAGAAACAAAGCAACACATAAATGTTAATTAAAGGGAAGCAAAAAAATATATTATCTTGCATGAGGTATTTACCCACAGTCTTTCAATTATTACAGCCTTCTGAATGCGTGTATTATGTGTAGCAACTGAAGAAAATTTTTTTAACTACAATTTTAATACTACCCAACTTCCCATAAGGGCTTATAAATAATGTGTTTCAATAATACATTGGCATTCTTCTGTGTTGCAGTTTGAAAAACCTCTGCGCACTGCACACAACCTCTTGAATAGGAGTTCATTGAATACCAATAATTTTTGCAATAATTATTTTTGACATGAATTTCAGGATTCCCCTCGAAATGACCGTGGTCACGATAACCATGCATACGAAATCGAACCTGGTCTAGGCTTCGACAAAAAGAAACATTCTACAGTTAGTGCTACCCCTTCTGGCACGGTAAGTATTACAAATTCACTAGTGTCAATAATTATGATTGTCAACCAGCAAGAAAAATAAGTCGCTCTTGTTATAAAAGCTTTGTCTTGATACCAAGATGCAGACTGTAAATGACCTTCCCTGTCAGTGCTCTGTATGATTGACGAGTCTTATGAATAGCACAGATGTTGAAGGTCTTTGAACTCACAAGTGAGAAAGAAAACTGGCGGTATAAGTTTATAAATCTGATCTTCTCTTCATTTCAATGGTCAGTACACAATACATACTGTATACATATGTATGTATTGGATTACACACACCGCTAAGCGGTGTGTGTGTCAGGTGTCAGTTGGTGAATGTGAAATATGGCGAGAAAACTTTCTCCTTGAACTCTCATGAAATATACATCATATTGCCTAAAATTAAAAACTTCTTGCTTGCTGGAAGACATGAATGCCTTGTTGAAAAATACTGTGCACACAGAATGAGACGAGAAGCACCGTAATATCCTGTTGAGTATGGAGAAACGTTTTTTTTTTACATTTTGATGACTCGATTTTAATTTTTTGATGAAATCTGCGTAGCCTTCCGAGCCAGCGAGAGAGCAATGGGACAATCCCATAGAGTTCCTGCTTTCCTGCATAGCCATGAGTGTGGGGCTAGGAAATATTTGGAGGGTAAGATTTTTAATTGAGTCAAGTATTAACTTTGCTCACAATATAACATGCTTTGGAAAAAATGATTTGGTTTGCCAATATTATGACTATCAATATTTTTTTCTTATTCCCTCTAGTTTCCCTTCACAGCATTTGCAAACGGAGGAGGAGCCTTTTTAATTCCATATTTAGTAGTTTTGCTATTTATAGGTAATTAACTGGTTGCTAATATGTTTAATGAAAATGGCATTTTTAATCTCTTGATATAGTATTCAGTTCACAGTAAAACAGTTTTTTTCATAATTTCCAGGCCGTCCGATCTATTTTCTCGAGTTGGCCCTCGGGCAGTTTTGCAGCTTTGGTCAAGTAAAGGCATGGAAGCTTGCACCCTTTTTTAAAGGTGATTCACATGTGAAAATCCTTTGTTGTTAATTAGAAAATGCAATTTCATTTAATTTATTTGTTAAACTACAACTTTTTTGTATTTTACTGAAATAGTTTTCTTTTTTTGTACATTTTAGGTGTGGGTTATGGTAGTATGATTGGTACATTCTGTGTAGTGTCATACTATGCCAGGTAAACAAATATAAATTATTGTCACAAAATGAAACAAATATTTTGAACACTAATATACATATTCACTTTAGGCCTCGTCCTCACTATTTATGACTTTCTCATCTCTTTGTGTCTGTAGTATTATGGGGTTGACCGTCTTCTACTTTTTTGCCTCGTTCGCAAAGACGCTACCCTGGTCAGAATGTGACCCAGCTTGGGTTGACTTGGGAAGGAAGCACAATAATACTTATGACCTGTTTTGTATTTCCACTAACAAGTCCGACGCTTTCTACGTAGATCCTGAGACAGGAGAGAACGAAACTACGAGCATTTCCCTTCCACAATTATATTTCGAGTGAGATAAGAAGCTTTTATAATGCTATTTATTTTTATCTTTTCGCAATTATAAATATGATAAAGTTTCAAAAAAATAATTATACAATTCAAATATTTTTCAGGAACGAAGTTCTGAAGCAAAAGATGGACATTTCCGATGGCATTGGTAAAACAAATTAATAAACCCTTGGGCTATTGTCATTTGTAAAATCCTTTAAAAAATACTATTCAATATATAATACTATTACAATAGGTATACTTGGTTTAAAAGTTACTGAAGTATCTCATGTAATTTTTGGTGGATTATGAAATTAGGTTATCCCGAGTGGAGAATGACCCTTTGTCTGCTCTTCTCTTGGCTCTTGATTTGGGGCTCGTTGATCAAGGGAGTTTCGTCATCCGGCAAAGTCGCTTATTTTACTGGTAAATGAGTAAATTTTGCACATTTCATAATTGGCAACGGTTATCAGTTATAATATGTATTACACAAAAAGAAATTCTACTTGTATTATGATAATAATGTAATTTTCTTAATTCTAGCTCTCTTCCCGTACGTCGTGCTCTTCATTATGTTGATTCGTGGTGTGACTCTCCCAGGAGCTTGGACTGGTATTAAATATTTCCTGGATCCCGACTGGGGAAAAATGTTGGATCCAAATGTGTGGTACGCCGCCGTCGGTCAATGTTTCTTCTCTCTGTCCACTGGTTTTGGACCAATTATCATGTTTTCGAGCTACAACCCCTTCAGACACAACGTCTATCGAGACGCTCTCATTATCAGTATCATGGACACTTTTACAAGTAAACACATCATTTCCACCATATTTTAATTTCATTACAAATTACAACGTTTTCTAGGGAACTACAGCGTAGATAAAACTGTAAACCAAAATTACTTTTACAGGTTTCCTTGCCGGAATAACCATTTTTGCTGTCCTTGGAAATTTGGCTGGAGAGCTCGGCGTAGAAGTACCTGATGTAGCTCAAGGCGGTAAGTGGCCTCTGCTATGAATTTCCTAATGCGTTTCTTTATTTTTTACTTATGTATGTATGTAAGTAAGTAGAAAATAATGTTTCACAATATTCGGTGTAGGCCT
>JAQIVE010006842.1:0-11090 GCA_034698285.1 Sminthurinus bimaculatus | reverse complement strand
AGATGTGCCAAAAATAATGCACTGTTCAAAGAACAGGTCGATGTTAGGTTTGTCTCCTGACAAAGTATGTAGTAAATTGTATAAAACACGAGACATGGCGATCTTTTGATGAGCAAGCAAGTGGCCAAAAAAAAAGTTTTACGGTGTAGGTTTGATTAAATTCTATGTTAAAAGATACCTAAGAATACATTGTTGTTTCTGCATGACTATATTTAGTCGTACGAAGTGCAAAAATATGAAGATGCATTTACATATGGGAAATGCTGTTCTAGACCTCTTGCCTTAAAAATTTCATTGGCAAAGTCCACATTTTATGTGTATTTATTGCTTGGTGGATACATGTAAATGACAAATGACGTAAGACGAAGGTGAGTTCGTGAATTGAATCGCTCTTGGCTTTGATTTTGATTTGAGTTTATGTACAAAGAAGTACGACAAATACAGACAAATAATAATGATCATTTACCATTTACATGCAAAAGAACATTCTGTCTTCGTTGTCATCAGATTTCATTTCGTGTGTTATTATTTTATTATTATTAACCATTTATTTATTTATTTTGTGTGCCTCCATGCCTATATTCCATATTTTTGGATTTGATTGCTCATCATATTTTTATAGAGGTAGAGCATTATGAGTGTAAAAGTCAGAAAAAGACCTTTGTTGCCAAAAGTATTATAAAAAATAAAGCTATACAGTGTATGTAAGGGTTTTTTACTACAAAAATATTCCTATTATTGCTAATTAATTGTACTCCTCCTTGGGATTTCGATAAAACAGAATAATCCGGTTTGGAATGTATTATTAAGATGACTTCATTTTTATTGGTCGAGTTTTAGTTTGTTTCAAGCATTTGCCAAATACACATATTTGAGTCTGTGTAAGTAAATATATACTGTTTTACAGATGAGCAAAACTATTATCGTTTCTTCAATCGTTGTCGTACTTTCCTTTTCTTCTTTGAGCAACATTCAAATTATTTCTGTTGTCGTACTTATGCATGTATTATAATGGTTATTGAAAGGAAGTATTGAGTTGAGACTAGATAATTGAGAAAGAGTGACTTACAAGTAGAGTTGTTAATGGGGGAAAATGTCTTCCGGCTTGCACGCTGATGGTGAATAAGTAATGTATGAGTATTAAATAGTGTAAAAGAATAATGCACATAGGAAAAGTGTGAGATTATATTAGCTTAAAATAAGACTTGACCCAGGGAATTGTATCATTTCTATTTTTTGTTCTCTCACTCTCAAGCCGTCTATTAGTTCATTTTTAGTTCATTTTTTCGCTCTGTGTGTCCGCTGTCCGCTGTATAAAATAATGATAATAATACACATAAGTGCATATTATTTTAGCGTTCAATATTCAGTGCTATTAGGGCCACGCGAGCAAGTCTTTACATCTGATTAGATTATAAAGTTGTCAATTTGTATACCTTATGTGAGAATGACTTTGACAATAGGTGCACTCCCTTTTCATAGAATATGTTTTGTGTTTGTTAGTACACAGTACATACATTGTGCATGCTTGACTATAGCCATGCTCGGCTCATAGAAACCAATACACATAATATGTATATTGGAGAAGGATTAGGATTACAAAAATCATTGGTCATGATATAATTTGTACCTATACTTTTATTTTTATGTATAGTCAAGATTTCAATTTCAAATATTATTGCAGGTTGAGAAAGGCAAGGAGCAGTTATAACAATATTCTTAAAAATATAGAGTCTTCTATGTACTTGCATAGTCCACTGTTTTTCATATATTGTACATATATATGCACGTTTAGAGATATATAGAATGATTGTACAAGACGTTTATGGCATAGCATTCTGTTGTGCTTCAAGCAATACAAAATGAACATGAACATTTTAACATTGAAGTACTTTTTCAATATTTATAATTATTTATACAACATGCACACTTATCTGTGTGGATTTCTTCGTTTTGAACAGCATCCTTGTTCAAGACTAAATATATACTACACACAACATACATATACTAGTAGGTATGTACGCAGTACGTATATTTGCAACTCTGAATATCAACATAAATTCTGGTCGTCGGTTCTAACTTTACATTACTATTTAGTGTAGAAGCTTTGATCGTTTACTTGTTCATTACCCATTACACATACAGTTCTTGTCGATAATCAGATGGTTAATCTCACTCTTAAATTTATATTATTTCCCTAATATGTATCATAAAAAGAAGTAAGAAGCTTAACAATAAGTAGCATAATATACCATTTTTAAAGATTTGATTTCCGACTGAGTTGAACTAAATGAGTTTCTCATTCCGACCTTGACAATGTCTCTGTATGAAAATGTATATAATGCACGATTTTTTCTCGCTCCTTCCATAACACAACAATGTATCATGTGTAACAACTGTAAACTGCAACAGAGAGTAATAGACGTCGTGGAGTTAATTTATTATTTTTTCCTTATCACAACAAGTCCTCACAAAACCGTATTATATTTGTACTCTGCACAAACTGCACACACATATTGGAAGGAAATAAATCAAAATACATAATGAGAAGACAGAAGTTGGATGTTTAATTGGAAGTGATGGAATGAAAAGAAGTGTAATGGCAAGTAAAAGTTCAAAATCTCATTAATTTAAAAATTGAAGTTTGTCATGATACCATACATACACATACCATACGGTGATGGACGATAGTACGTATAATATATATTAATGGTATTAATAATTAGAACGGTTTAGCAGCCATGAGTCGTGAGTAAACGCATATACTGAATGGGAAGAAAAAAAACTCGTCTGGGAAAAATGTACTGTATTGAATAGTATAATTTATTATATTATTATATTGGCAGTGAGTACTTCTATTAGCCCTGAATAGTGATAATATTTTGAATTACATATAAAATGTTCACTGTTAAGGCTCTCACCTGTCCATTCCCGTATGTAAACAGTCCTTCAACTCGTATTTCTCCCCAACTTAAAATTAAATGGAAATGGAAAGGGAAACGGTTTCCAAATGAAAAAAGAGCATTCAAAGACAAAGAAATATTGCAGTATTGATAACATTAGAATCCTAAAACATTATAGTTAATTGGGCTTAATTTGATCGTTTATCTTTGTATTTTTTATAAATATGTGTGCAGATGCATACCTAATATGCATATTTTGTAGACTCAGTAAACATCGCGCGGAGCTTTTTTGGCAGTTTTTTGTGTGAAATACACAAGTGTATTGTGTGTTGTGTGTATATAAAGAAGGATGGATTTTTTTGAGATATAGGGTTTCGATCTCCATGTGCATACAAAGAAACAAAGACACAAAACATGTAGTTACAAGCTCCCATGGAATAAAAACCGCAAGAATGCACTTTTGGGTTTTTATACACTCGTATACGTCTCAGCTCAAGTTACCTTGAGTAGAATTGAGGTTGTAGATTGGATTGGGTTTTATTGTACGTCGTACGAGAGAGTGCAATGTGGACAGTTTTAAAATTTCAGTGCAATCAATGTAATCATAGCATACAGAACAGAATGTGTTCTTAGTAAATAAGTCAGAGTCCAACATATATCTCCCACATTCATTATGTGATTATGTAAAATAAATAGCCAAATATCGTAAAATCATAATATTGTCTCATGTGGCTTGTGTACAAAAATTATGGACACGTCGCACACGTGTAATTATAATTGTGAGCAAATTTGAGCACGTACCAAAGAAAATACCAGAGTACGAAAAAAGCACGGTTATATTATGGTATATGGTTATAATTATTATACTACTCGTAATTTTCTCCTTGAATGATTTGATGGTCTGCATTTTTATACTTTTCATTTACTTAGTTTTACAAGTAGGTACTCTGAATGTTAGACGTCATTCGATATTTGATTTTCCCATTTTACACCATTTTTTGCTTTATTTACACACATTTGTACAATTAGCCAGTCTCTAGTTTTTGTTGTAAAAGCACATTGTTGAACACACATAATATAGGTATATAATTCATTCAAATGTTTCAGTTCCAAGGTATTCTTTCTTATAAAAATGTATTACCTACTGTAAAAAATTAAAAGCAAGTAAACGGATCTTGCTCTACATATAATTATATTTTTATATGTTGTGATAATAAGACATATCATTCCATGTACTTGATGTCCAAGACAGGTACTTTTAGCTTGTGTAATATTATTTGACCATTTAGCAAGTAATATAAATAATACTCGGAGACGTATTACTATGCATTGCGAACGAATAGAGATGTAACATAGTATGTGGTTGCATAATATTTTTCATTGATGGAAAAACTAATAATTGTCGACTTGATCCATCCTCCCTATTTGTGTAAGTATGTCTCTAGAATTGTGGATAGAATAATAAACACTCAGAAATAATAATAATTAGTAATTATATCTAAGCGTATTAATAATGGGGGGTGTCGGTGTTATGGATGTAAAAAAGGTTTTCGTTGCTGACTTTGAAAGGTTGGAAGTTAAAAACTTAATGTTTAATGCATTTTGATGAACTGACTCCGTCTGTGGTAATTTACTTTATTTCAATGAGTGCAATGAAATGTAAGTAGGTGCCATATACACCATACCATAAGTTGATGATAATAATAATAGTACCTTCATCCTGAATTCTGACTCGGTTTCTTCTGTCTCTGCCATGTTAAATTATGAAAAAAGTACCTATACTTTTCCACTGTGCATTATAACTATTATAATAATGTAATGGACTATGTTATCCGTTGGTGACTTCAGCTACAAAAAACACCATTTTCTCATATTATAAACATGAATATACATAAATGTATACATACCTAATTTCTGACTGCCGTTAATGTACATATTAAAATGGAATGCGAGCCTTGACTAATTTCACAGAGTGGGAAACGCCACGTTTCCTTCATCATCATTTTTTTCCCTAGATTCATTCTCATGATATTTTTATGTGATTTGTTTATATCATATGACATAAAAAAAGCATGTCAAGCCGTTGTTTTTCTTTACTACGGTCTATGATCCGTGTATAGCTGTCAACTGTCAACTAGCTTGTAAGCAAGGATCTTTTTTGAAAAAGTTTTTATCACATTATATAGTGGAATGTCCAACAAAAAAATTAACAAAGAAAATAATAACAATTATTATTATTATTAGGTATTATTCCTAATCAAATGTCAAAAAGTATGTAAAACATTAATGTTTATGGGAAAATGTATGATTTTTTTGGAAATGGAACTTTTGTATTGTGACATGTGACACGAAATGAACCGAAGACCACACGGAAAACCCATTAAATAACATACCGTATAATAGTAGCAATATTAAAATGATTGGAAAACTTGCACCTTGTAAATGTACTCACCCGAGACAGTAACATACACAGGCAAACACACACGAACTATTATTATATCCTCAAGAAAAAATGAAGTTATTTGTTGTTTGTCAAGAAAAAGGTAAAGTTGGAAGTCCGGATGGACCTTTGATTTAATTTGATGACAGGTAGATGATGATGAACTTGAGCAAAAAAAGGAAGAAGTAGCCAAGAGATTTGATTACGTTGTCGGATATCATATTATTCTGTGTTTTTTCTGATGTGTGTGCACTTATTATGTACAGCTCTTCTTTTTTTTCGTTTGGAGGGGAAATGGTGTAAAATATTTTCATCATGCAAGGAAACATGACATTTACACATATATTTTGCCTACAATCTGTCTTCTTCTTCTTTGATGAAAAGAACGAAAAAATGTGTATACACATACATATTTACTTAATGCTGTGCAATGCAAATGTGATGACGGGGCGAGCTGGATTTATTTTGCATATCAGTTTATTGACTTGCAAAAAATCAACTAATGTTCAATGTGTGTGTGTGTTGAAAATTTAGAAGCACGTTTAACGTTTAATATTCTCTGAACACTGAACTCAAATTCATTTTCCTTTTCATTCGTTTTTTTTCTCTTGAGTATCTTCCACCATTATTTTTTTCAACCTGCACGCAATTAATTTTCAAAGACACTTTAGTAGTTTTATTAAACGCTCAATTTCTTCACTCTCCTCTTCTATTAGGTAGAATATTATGATGTACAATGTTTAATACTTATGAAGATGTTAAAGGGGAATTCAAATTATTTTGCTATAAGGCTTCATGTTAGTCCAGCGGCATTTACATAATATGAATGACTAGGGACTACTGACTGGTAGTAAAATGTTATGAGTTGATTTGATTGAGGAAGCAGAACTGTATTATGTATGGAATGGATAGATGAAGATGAAAGTTGTTGGTGTTGGGTGTCGATGTTTTTTTTTTTGATTGTCGGTACGGAACCCGATTGAAAGGTCCACATTGATTATATATATAATGTGACCGCCTTCTCCTTGTTCTTCCTTCAAAAAGTCAACATGATCCAAGTCCAACAACATGCACATTTGTATATTCTGTACTACATACTATACAAGTCAAGTGGATATTTCAATCCGGAATTTTGTGTTAAAATTCCAATCTCCACCATGATCATTAGTATTGCATTCATAATTCATATCGGCAAAGGCATAATATATGTACATATGTATAGTGTATGATTTTATTAAAGAAAGAACAGGATCAGATAAGAAAAACAGTATAGTGTTTGTGCAGCTCATAAAGCTGCCGTCTCCATTTTTTGATTTAAATTATGAATCATATAGTTGTACGTGGGCTTAGTTCTATTTTTTTCAACAAATTTTTTTTATATCAATGATAATTTATCAAGCTAATAATTGTATTTTCTTTTTTTCCTTCTTTATGTATACAGCAAGCTCAGTTGGATCACCTAAACAAAAAGTCAAGTAGTGGAGGCCAAAGCAGCAGTGGCGGGGGTGGAGGCAATGTTCTCGGACGATTTTTAAAGTTGGGTAAGAGTAAGAGTGACGCCAATGGTCATGGACTCAAAAGTCGGACAAGAAGTCGTCCCTCCTCTTACTATCAAGATGACCCTGACTTTGAGGACTTTCGTGTGACCCCGAGTAGCAAAAGCCCGGTGGAGAAGATGGTCCACAAAGTAAGTTCAAGAAAGGAGGTGTCGAAGCACTCGTGGATCTATGGAAGTGTCAAACTAGCTTCGGATCTCCCGTTTGGCTACGGGTATGGAAGTAGTCAGGGCTCACCAAATGGAAATCATCCCATGCAAATTCCCCGTTGTGGAAACAGCAATGGGAGTAGTAACAGCACTAATGGACATGGAA
Source organism: Sminthurinus bimaculatus (assembly GCA_034698285.1). Classification (NCBI taxonomy): domain Eukaryota; kingdom Metazoa; phylum Arthropoda; class Collembola; order Symphypleona; family Katiannidae; genus Sminthurinus; species Sminthurinus bimaculatus. The sequence continues at coordinate 3,876 of JAQIVE010006842.1, read as the reverse complement.
AGGTGGATATACCCTACTGTGGTTCTTGTGATTGTACAAACGACTTTGACTTTTTAAGTCCAGGTCCAGGGATTCCAGGTCCTAATCAGAATTCACCCTCGTCCTCAAAATATGGGGATGGGAGTTGTCAAGCGTGCAATTGCAGTGCTGGAGGATATGCCATGAGCCCCCAAAACATGTCGAAATATCTTCATGGACATTCCAGGGGAAAGCAACAAAGTAGCAACGGGAGCAGTAGCAACAGCAGTCAGCTCAATGTGTTGAGTAGTGTACGGAAGTTGACCTGGAAGAGCTTGAAACAAGCCGTGAAAAAGAGGCCAAGTTTGGACGCTGTGAAAAATAAAAGTAGTTCAAGCAATAGTAATAGTAGTCCCTCTCCATCTCATTCCATGTATTCGACCGGTGGTCCTCAATTTCTCCATCCCAAATCGCAACCGCATAGTCATCATCCTAATCCCTATAGTGAAAGTCCAGTGTATAAAGAATACCATCAACCATCGAGCTGTTCCCACGAGGACCTTCTCAGTTCGTCCCAAACCCATTCCTCAGCCTTTAATTCCTCCTCCTCCTCCAACTTTTACGCCAGTTGTTCCGACCTCTACAATGGAGAAGGACCACCCCACGTTACCGCCTCGGTCAGAGTGCGACCCAAAAGGTCAAGGCAGCCCTGGCCCTTCCCTAACGAATTTGGTCCCACACCCAACTACGAGGAGGAAATTTACCACAGTGAATGGGACTTGAGACAGTTTATGACCCCCTATGATGTTTGGCTCAATGCTCCCAATAATTCGCAACTTAATCCTAACACTATTGGCAATGGAAATTCCCGGGTATCCAAAGCTAATAGGCCTTCAAACCTCCTCACTGCCTCCGCATCCTCTACTTCTATCCCTAATCAACAGCAACTTTTAGCCATTTCATCCCCACAACACCATAATAATAATAACAACAATAATAATAATGTGATCAAAAACAAACAACAGCAGCAACAACAACAACATTATGATTATGGCTATGGATACGGACAAACAGTAGTGAAGAGATCCTCGATTCTCCGAACTGACGTCACTGCCTATGAACTTATAAAATCAAATGGTAAACGAAATTTGCCGGCCAAGAATCATCGTCATCGTGATCACGAGGATGAGGATGAGAATGACGACGATGAGGATCAACATGGTGATAGTGATGAGTTGAGTGACAATGTTTTATCCGAAGACCCTGTTCGAATCGGTGGGCAAGGAATCTATATGATTTCTTCCGTTTCCTCCTCCAGTGCCACTAATAATAATAGTAGTAGTAGTAATAATAATAGTAACAATACAAATAGTAATAATAATGATTCCTCCTCAATATCGACTACTACCTCTTCGTCCACTACAAAACTTTCGGGCCATATCCACAGCTTTAGTTCGTCCTCTCGGGCCGCAATGACAAAAGAGAGAAAGAATCCAAATTCAAACAGTGACTTGCTACTGAAAGGAGGTTCATGGAATGAAACTCAACTACAAAAACAACAACTGAAACAAAAACTAGATAAAAATGACATTATGGTTATACGTAATAATCATAATGGTGATAATGTTTCTACAATTTCCACCACAAACCCTTCGATTCATCCTCATCATCTCCATCATCCGAATCCCAATACTGTAAATAATCCTAGTGGTTCGAGTACTAGTTTAAAAACCTATTTGTCCCAATCCATCGTGCCAACTAGTGGTGGAACTTCAAGTAGTAGTATTTATGGTGTGAATCCAAATCAGATTAACAGTACTAATAGTTCAGGGAAAAAATCAAGTAGTGGCCAAAATTCAACTTCAACGTCCACTTCGCAACAACAACAACAACTACAATATCACCAACAAAGAAGCAACAATGCAAACCTTGAAAATGGTGAAACTTCTAATAGTGATGTAACGTCATCGTCTTCAAAGGAAGAGTCACTCTTTGACAAGGAAGTCAAGGAAAAAGCGGAGCAGCATCAAAGACAGAGAGAACAACAACAACAGCAGCAGCAACAAGCAAACGGAACGTCAAGCAAGTACGGCGCATTGAAGCGACGAACAAAGTCCCGCTCCGGCTCCTCGAGTTCAGGGGGGAGTAAAAACACGCTGCTCAAGGAAACAATCTATGAGGAAGAAGATAGTGATACTGACGATGATGGCAGGAGGAGACATGGTAATAATAGTCAGTTGTACGCCGTCAAAATCGTCGTGTCACAAAGCGTCACGTCCGAGTACGTCAAGCCCATATTGAAGAAAGAGCGCGTGTATGATGCGCCCAACAATGTAAACAGTATGAATCATTCATCAAACGAAAATAGAGATTCTATATATTCCTCCTCGGGTTTAGACAACTCGCAACAACAAAACTCCTCAGACTCGAATTCTTATTCGTATTCAAATTCAAACTCCGTTTCGAACCCGCAACAGAATCAGCAGAATCCAAACGGCACGCGTAAAAAAGTACAATTTGACCACAGTAAGCTAATGGTTTGTGGTGGAACGACAAGTGAGGAGGAAAGTGACGATACCTTAGTCAAAGAGGATGAAAATGATCAAGATGATCGTCGTGATGAAAATAAAGAAGATTGGATTGTGGACCCTCAAAGTCCATCTTCTCATCAAGATGAAGAACAACAACAACGGTCAACTCAGCCCAGTCAGAAATTTCAATATCCTCAAGAGGAAATCGAAAATAAAACCAAAAATAATGGCAATAGTACTAAAACGATTTCCTTTGCTTCTCCTCAGCGTGAGGAACAAGTCAACAACCCCAACAGTCAAAGACAACAACAAGTCTCCAACAATTTTAATCAGAATCAAGCAGCTTCCTCCTCTCTTTCATTTGACGACGTTCCAACTTCCAATTCAAATTCAAATCAAATGAAGCAGTACGGGAAGGAAATGGAGAATAATAATAATAATAATACAAATCCTGGCAACGTGGAATCTCAGGAGAAGCATAAAAAGATGCAAAACACTAATAATAATAATAATGCTATAAAAAGTACTCAAAGAAGCAATAACAATAATAATGCCAATATTGGGGCAATAGCAGCAGCTGCTGCTGAAAAAAGGATGAGAATGAGACAAGGAGCTTCGCCCCATGTACCATCATCGCCTTCTTCATCCCCTGCATCTTCAACTTCTGCATCTTCTTCTTCTTCTTTGAAAGCAGATCGAATTGTTAACGTGCCAGAACAGAAAACAGTTAAAGGTACGTCTACCTACGCTCATATATATATATATAAAATAATTTCCACTCTCTCAGTCACTTAGTTAAGTTGTACTTAGTACTAATCCTCTTCTATAGTATTTCGTTTCCCTAAGCATGCTTTCCATATAATGCGTAAAACTATTCAAACATGAATGATGCTCATGGTGATAAGATGAATCCAGAACCGGAAGCTGGTGCATCTGCATTCTAATTCAAATTCACCTTTTATACTTTTCTGCCTCATTTGCCACAGCATCCATGCATATGTACATGTACATACGGGTAGATGAGCCAAACGTATATGCATTGGATGTATACCTAAATATGTGAAAGGGGTTCTTATAATATTCATTATGTTATGTTCACCGCCTCATCTTCGTCATGTTGACAAATGATGGCAGTGGATGACAAAAAGGTGGACTTGGCTGACAAGCCTTGTTAGAAAGATCAAACGTTTTGAGCATATAATATGTATACTTGTTGTCTTTAACTGATGATGTTCTTTTTAAAATCGTCAAATCATGATTCACGACCACCGACCATAGTAATTGAAAAGTATTTTTCGCCCATCTTCATAAAAGGACGGTGCAGGATTTAGATACGAAAATCACTCTTCGACGGATCCGGCTCAAATTCGGTACAGAGGTAGTCCCA